>CATIWQ010001990.1:0-10006 GCA_949673415.1 Euphorbia schlechtendalii
GGACGGTTGTTACGTAACAACCGTCCGCAATAACCTTGTATTACGGACGGTCGTTAAATAATGACCGTCCGTAATACTATAATAAGTATTGCGGACGGTTGTTATGTAACAACCGTCCGCAATAACCTGTGTATTACTGACGGTCGTTAAATAATGACCGTCCGTAATACTATAATAAGTATTGCGGACGGTTGTTACATAACAACCGTCCGCAATAACCTGTGTATTACGGACGGTCGTTAATTAACGACCGTCCGTAATACTATTTATAAGTATTGCGGACGGTTGTTACGTAACAACCGTCCGCAATAACCCTTCCGTCATTCCTTCCACACTTTTACAGACGGTTTCTAATATAACCCTTGCAAATGGTGCGTCCCAATAAGCCTATTCTGCACTAGTGATTGCTTAATGATCTAGGAGCATACTTTTGACCATTAAGTTTTCCACAAACCTATAGTCCATTTTATGCCATTCAAAATCATCCTATTCACTTGCAAAGCATCTTGTACCAGGAAGTTCGGGACTTGGATCATCTAGCACATAATCCAAATGCGAATCCTTAAGCACTCCACGAAGTATCTCATACCACTCATGATAGTTGCGACTATTAAACATATTCTTTTCAAGAGTACAGGTGTTAACAAGGTAATTAATACAAGGAAGCATTTTCAACCGAAGATGTAAGAAAGAATATTGTTAAGACTTAGTGTATAGTTCATGTATTAAATGTAAGGACTTTTAACTAAACACATTTATCCTACCATTTTTCGAAATAGCAATAGCACATTTATTTGAATTTGGGAAATTTAGTCCAACTAATTTCCAAGTAGGTAGCATCTATAACTATTCTAATATGAACCCTAATATCATGAGTCAATCCATATTAGTAAGTTATAGTTGAAATTCCATTCCATTTGCATCGCATGCAATTGCTAATCCATTCAAGTTCCCTGACCTGAGGGACGTGTGCTCTTATTTTAGCATCTCTTGGAATGTGACTCCGTCCTAAAGTTAGCCCAAATTTTATGAATAAAAAACTAATTCAGTCCGGTTAAGGCAGACCCTATCTCAAAATCTATAACCGGTTTGATGTAGATGGAAGCAGCGCTTTGCATAAAACTTATGGCTGAAAAAGACCGTATTATAGATTCAAGTAAGGAAGACTTCTTTATGCCTTAATATATTTACTTTGTGATTTTATTGGTGTTTAATGTCTCACCCAATCTAGGATTTATTAGATTGACATGGTTATAATATATTTGAACTAATTCGGGGTATTTTAGAATTAGTAGGTCCAACCTTTAGATTCCATTAACCTAATTATTATGCAAAACTTTAACATCTTTAATTGTTATTTGTTTTAGCATTTCCTATTGTTATAGACACATATATAAGAACCCGTCTTATATACTAAAAAAATAATCAGTCCATATTTAATCCTTCAGGTCAATTTAAGCTACACTGATATAGGTTCCCAGGTAGGAGAGGTGCCTCATGAGAAGTAAACACCAAGTCCAATCCTTGCCAGAACAAACACGGATACAAACTCAAAGACGATGGATCCTCTTGAACTAATAGATTTCGTTCTTTCAATTCATGTAAATTGAAAGCATTTATAACCCTTGTAATTTAAATAATTTATCGATCTTTTATGAAAAAAGTCGTAAAAATGGTATAAGAATGCGATTCAATATGGATTTTGTTTAAAGACAAAAAAAATTAAGAAGATGAAAATATTGTAAAGGCTCGTGTCGAAAAAATTCACGGTTTGTGAGATATAATCGTTTTCGAAGTTGCAAAAATCAAATTAATTAGGAGAGAAAGGTTGTTTAAATGGGGGTTCTTGTATTAGGGTAAAACCATAATTTAAAAGTCAAAATGTTGTAATTAATAAAGAGTGTACGAATTAAGAAAAGTGAAGTTTTACGGTGGTATCTACAAACTAGAAAGCCAAAAATCTTGTATTTAGATAAGTTGCCCTAAAAATATCTTAGACTTATTATAGAAACCTATCTGACACTCTTTATATCTAAGTTCTTCAAATTTTACTTATTTATATGGTCCAAAAAATTTGGGCAGAGTTACAGTTAAAATTTAGAATATATTTTTAAATTGGTCTAAGAAATAATTATTTAAGCTCGGTACGTGGAGCTGGCGCGGGCAAGGCTAGACGGATACTTATTAGGCCCTAGATTGGGTAGATTTGATAATAGTAAAAAGAAAGGGACTCAATTGAAAAGTTGGAGGGGATGAGAATAGAAATGTTAATTGGGCGGGTTTATCAGGGTCAGGGCCGGGCTTACGCGGGCTTTTATATAAATAACTCTGTCCAAACCTTGCTCGGCCTTTTCGAGAAAAGTACAGGGCAGGGCTGAACATGTTCAAAGTTGAAATATCTTGTCAAAAACCCGACAATTGAGCCCGATAATTTTTCAAATTGATAAAATCAAATAACAAAAAAAGTCATCCAAGTAGATTAAATAAAAACAATCCAAATCCAAAATAAAAACTCTAAAAAAAGTCATCTAAAAAAAAGTACTTAGAGATTAGAGGAGCATCAATTAAAAAAAAGAACTAAGTAAAATTCTATTAATATATATGAGAGGAGCTTCAATTGAAAAAATAAAAATTGCAGAGATGAAATAAGCAGAGTACTTTGGTTTAAGAATTAGGGTTAAGAGAGTTCTATTAATTTATATACTAGACAAATGATAGTTGGGTCGATATTAGTAAAAGATGGACCTGAGTAATGTAAAAGCTATTTTTAATATATCTAAATAACTTATCCGGGCTGGGCCGGGCTTAATAGGTTTTAATATGTATGTCCAAGCCCTGTCCTTTAATAACAGGGTTTTGAAAGGGCTTGAGTCGGGCCGGGTTTATACTAAATATAATGTTCAAGATCCTTTATTTTAGAAATGGATCAGGATCGGGCTGGCTAGCCGCCCGCCCACTTAACAGGTCTAGATGAGAGGGATAGATAGGTAGGTGAGGAAAGGAGGAGGGGTGAAATGAAATATAGATAAAGTAGGAGGGACATGGTTATAAATCGGAGGAAAAACCTAAATTGATGTCTAATCCTAAGGTTTCCCGCTCCCCCAATATGGCACTGAGTTGCGGTCTTCTCCGCAGAGCATCTTCTTCTCTAATTCCCCTCGCTACCCGTTCACTTGGATCTTATTCTACCCTTCATCTTCACAACCGCCTGTTCGATTCCCAGTTTATGCCATTCTCGATCAGCTCTGCTAACAGTTCCTCTCTAGAAACTTCCGAAATATCCCCTCCCGTTTCTCAACACAGTATTGCTGACAAAATTGAAAACGATATTGCCAGCTACTCTAATGTGAGTTATCATTTTTCTTGTTTCCATTCCTCTATGTATCCGAATTGTATCAAGAATGATTCTAATATTCTGTAATTTTTTTTGTCAATTATTAACTGATGCTGTTGCCTCATTATTTTTAGCTTAAACCACGTGTTGAATTCTGTGGGTTGTTTTTGCTGGTAAATTCTGCTCTTTGTTATCTGATAATGGATACCATGTTTGGTTTGGAGTGTCTTTTTAAATCTGGTTTCGAAACATTGACAAAGATCCAAATTAGGGTGCGTAAATTTAGCCGAACTTTACCTTACGAACCCATACCAGACCTTACATTTCAAACTCCCCGACCAAATTGTCTGATATGTCATGAACTTGCCCATACCAGACCTTACATTTCAAACTCCCCAACCAGATTATCTGATATGTCATGACCTTAACCATACCAGACCTTATATTTCAAACTCCCCAACCAAATTATCTGATATGTCATGAACTTTACCTTACTAACCCATACCAGACCTTACATTTCAAACTCCCCAACCTAATCATCTGATATGTCATAAACTATAGGTCCTGTTTTTTTATGCATTTGACGCTATATATATTGTAGCTTCATGACCATACAACTTTACATGGGAAAGTTGTCAATTTTTTTTACACAAAATTGGGGTGTTAACTTTAATTCCTATTCCAGAGGAGGCTTTTGGAGAATTTTAAAGGAAAGGAATTCATGAAAGTGCATGATAGAATTTTTAGAATATGATGTTTGGGAAGAATGAATGAGTTTTTAAAGATATTGTAGGGTAATTGCATTTGTACTTTTTGAAAACTAGAATTGAGAAATTGTTATAATAAGTGAAATGAGTGCGATCATATCAGCACTAATGCACCGGATCCCATCAAAACTCTGAAGTCAAACGTGCTTGGATGAGAGTAGTACTAAGATGGGTGACCTCTTGAGAAGTCCTCGTGTTACGTCCCTGAATTTTGTGATTGAGGTGTTGGCCTAGTGGTTAACGTTGAAGCTGTGACCACTAGAGGTCTCAGGTTCGAGTCACATCCAGGGCGGGTTGGGTTGGGGAAATGAGGCAACTTTTTTTATCAAAAAAATGAAATAAGAAAACGAGAGATGCTAAAATTGGAAAGAATGTGGTTTTCCCCCCGAATACCACCATTTTGGTGGCATTATAATTGTTTCTGAAGGGAAATCCCACTGTATTCCCATCATATACCCATTACCCATCATCTCAAGCACTTGATTTTAAATTCATTCATTTCTTCTCCCATATGAAGATGCTCTAAATTAGTAAATTTAATTCAGATTGCATCCCCAATGAAGATGCTCTGAATTTAATACAGATGTGGTAACATAATGTCTGATGTTTTGTATGAGTTTTATGTATGATATGCCATTGGTTTCTTTGAGATGTAATTCATTGATGTGACATTTGTTTTTAATTATCTCACAGGAGGTGGTTCCTCTACCAAGCAGTTTTCCATTTGAATTTATTGCTTATCCTGGAGCAGACGGAATCTCTATGCAGAGAAAACACCTAAAAGAGCAAATCACGGTTCGTGTTTGTGATTATTTCCAATATAATGGTGATAATCCATCTCTTCCATTACATGTCGACATAATTATATATGGTGGTATGAAAATCAACTCTGAAATGACTGCTAAGCCAGATGGGCTTGATATTCATGAAGTAACTATGAGGTATTCATTATGTTGTGGAAATCCCTTTGCATATTAAATTCAAGTATGTTTCTTGTTTATTTATGTTGAGAAGCTCTTTTGTTTCACAATTTGTTTTTTTGCTAGGATATCTGATGAATATATGGAGGACTTTAAGGAATATCTTAAGTCCAAAGGGATAACGTCTAAGACAATAAGCTTTTTGTACAATCGTCTGGTATTCAAGCAAAAGATTGGCAATATTCTTAAGAGTTGAAGTGATTGACACGTGCTTCGCCTTTTGGTATTTTGCTTTACCCAGTTAAGAAGTTTGTGTTTTGAAAATGGTAGGAGTTTAATATATATTTAAGTCTTGTTTAATTAATTTACCCAAAAAAAAAAAGTCTTGTTTAATTATCATTACGAAATACAATCGGATTACTTTTGGATCAGACCAATTATGGTAGTTTTATTGCAAATAAATAAATATCTTTCACTGCTGGGTTTATCAATCATCGCCATCTGTAAGAACGTTCTCTCCATTTTTTAAAATTACTCTTTGATCTAAATCAATATCAGTTTATACTTAATTCCATATTGTTCTTATTTCATTGCATTTCCCCCTATATTTCAATTCTAGTCATTTCATTAAATTATAGGTAAGAGCTCTTTTGTGGTGATTTTTGTTCGAGGGATAATTGGTAAAATATGATGTTATGACGAGGTGTTATGATTTGATTAGAATAGCTCTGTTTCTCACCTTATTTCTTAAAATGAATATAGGTAATATGCTTGTCATTTAATAAACAATTTTGGTATTTCAATTTAAATTGGCTAAACAAAATGAATAAGTAATTCGTTCAGCACTTGAATCTCTTTTACCACTTTCTTCGTAAAAGATCAATAAATTATATAAATTACAAGGGTTATAGATGCTTTCAATTTACATGAATTGAAAGAACGAAATCTATTAGTTCAAGAGGATCCATCATCTTTGAGTTTGTGCCCGTGTTTGTTCTAGCAAGGATTGGACTTAGTGTCTACTTCTCATAGGGCACCTCTCATACCTTGATGTGAATTCGGTTACGAGAAACACAATCTGAACTCAAGAATTTCCCTAATAGTGAATTGAGATTTAAAGACACAAAGAAGATTAAATTTTATGAATTAGAAAACGAATAATGTATGAATAAATGGCAATAGTACAACCAATCCTATCAAATAAAATAAACAGTCACACGCTAGCATCTAGTTAATGTAACCTTTCAAATTGGATGAAAGAACTTGTTATGAGGTTGATTGTCAATTTCCTAGTCACAATAATTGATCACAATTAAAATAATACTTCAAGAAGTTTCTTGAGTTTTTCAGTCAGTTAGCGTAATCATGATAGCATGATTAATAAAATATTTTCCAAATACGAGAATTATAGTAGATAGCTAAATCATTTACTCTCAATTTTGAAACGCACTTGTAGATAGCTGACAATGTTTAATTCCAAGAAGGCTTTACGCGTAAGAACTAACTTTAATTCAAAACTTTATGATAGCACAAAGGAAAGTATTAATTTAATTCCAACCATGAAACTTCAGAAGAATTCGTTTGTTACAAATTTTCTATTATACCATGATAGCATAAACACAATAGAATAACAATATGTTCATCCTTTCGATAAACAACAACTGGTCGAATTGACGATATAAAAAGGGAAACAATAGAAATATTATTGGTTTGGATTCAAAAACTAAAATTCAAAATACAAATTATAGCAAGCCTGATTGATATTAGTTTTTAAGCAATTCCCTTAGTCGAAAGAACGATAAACTTAGCTACGCATAATTTGATTGAAAGCTAAAAATGTCATTGAAAATTGATGAAGAGTAGAAAATAAAACAAAGCACGTTCTCTGTTTCTTGCCTAGCCAAAAACGAGATTGTCAATATGCCAGATTACACGTTCTCAAATAGGACTGAAAATCCAATCTCCTAATTAGGCAAGAAATCTACCCAAATCAAAACATTAAAATCTCTTAGTCTAAATTCCTAAAAGTAGCTAATAAAAAGAGAATTAATAAAAATAACAAAATAAGAAGTCTCTAATTAAACAGTAAGTCTTCTCAGATTAAGACTCTAGTCTATCGAATTATCTCCAGGTTTTTCTCTGCTCGCAACTTCTTACCCGGGACTCCAGGCTAACTCCAAACAGCTACTGTTTCTTTAACTTCAATGTTAACCTTGACTCCAGACTAATTCCATTTCTTTGAGATTTCTCCACAGAATCATCCAGTACCTAATTATGCACAATTTAATCACAAAATCAGTAGTAAACCATTCTAAGAGATAGGATAATTGACAATAAAACATGCTGTATTTGCAAGTTATCAAACTCCCCCACACTTGCCTTTTGCTTGTTCTCAAGCAAACATAAAAAATCAGGAGAGAAACGAATTTAAACCAAGCAAAGATTTCACTCACTTTCCCAAAATGTGAATTCTTACACCAAAAAATTTGAGAGTTCCTTTTTAAGCTCTAAACACTCAACTAATTAATTTCCTTAAGAAAGCATTTCACCTAGCTTGGAACTCGATCTTTTTTAAGAGTTAAAAGCTAAAATAATTCCAACCTTATTATATGTTTCGCTCGGTGGGATCCTTAGATGTATATTTTTTTTTATTTTTCTTCTTTTTTCTTTTTCACATTTTTATTAATATTTTTTTATATTTTTTTGCTTCTTTATTTGTGGAAATAAAAATCCTATGGAAGAGACTGTACCCGGTTGCTAGCCGAGCACAGCTCTTCCTTCTAGCCATCCTATGAGAAAGTCATCACCCGGTTGCTAGCCGAGCAATGCTTTCCCTTCTAAAACAAAAGTGAAAATAAGACCTATGAAAGAGTCATCACCCGGTTGCTAGCCGAGCAATGCTCTTTCTTCTAGACTCAAAGCTGAAAACAAAACCACCAAATTCACATACGTACGGAAGGAAATGTATTTTAAATTGATTTACAAATTTGAGTATAAAATCGAGACTTTACTAGGTAACTTCCAGATTTTAATTGATTAGGTCGTTCATTTCTTAAATCGGCTCTCAATGTTAAAAATTTCAATTAGTTGAATCAATTTGGGTACTAGTTCATTTTTATCTATCCTTAGTATTCTTTTCCCTAAATTTCATCATGCCTTTGATCAAAAATCAAAATTTTTAGTTTGCTTGAATACAAGCAGCAAGGTTACAAATCTAAATCCCCTCCCCCACACTTAAAATCATAAATGTCCTCATTTATGCTCGAAACATAAGAAAATGCTATATGAAAGATAAAAGCAAATAATTCTAAAACCTGGCGGAAAAGATGTGCGGGGCGGCCTAAGTTCGTTGCTGTTGATGGTGGCTGGGCTAGGTATTTGAACTTTGCCGGCGCAAGGTTGATTTGTGGTGCGTTTGACTTTGATTGATCATGTGTTTCTGGCGAGAGCTCCAATTGTTGAGGGTTGGTTTGGTTGGGACGCGATAGGTGAAGCTATTTGGGAAGGGGGTGGTGGCAGGGCTTGGTCTTGGCGAGAGGGGGTTTTGGTTCTTGCCATGGTAATGAAAATCAACGGTGGCTGGGGATGAAACGGAGTGGGAGGCGACGGTGACCATGAGTTGAGTTGGGAGAGAGAATGAAGGTGGAAGAGAGTTAGGGATTTAGAATATGGCAATCTGGGAAAACGGGCATTTGGGTATATGGGTATATGGGTTGCGAGTTACTGGGTAGTTGATGGGTTTAAAAATCACTCAAGGCCCACTCATCCTTTGTTATTTGATTACTTGATCCATCAACTCATCCGACCCATTTAACTTTTTATTGGAAAAACCATGAAAGTCCAACCTTAC
Organism: Euphorbia schlechtendalii; assembly: GCA_949673415.1. Classification (NCBI taxonomy): domain Eukaryota; kingdom Viridiplantae; phylum Streptophyta; class Magnoliopsida; order Malpighiales; family Euphorbiaceae; genus Euphorbia; species Euphorbia schlechtendalii. The sequence goes on from CATIWQ010001990.1 coordinate 8,872, forward strand.
ACCTGCAAATTAAACCAAGAATTATATCACACTGGATTAAAATGGAAGACAAACAGTAAAGGTAGGTAAAAAAAATTAAAAGAAAATAAAATTGAAATAAACTAAAAAGAATAAGACTGGAACAAGTTAGGAGTGAGTCACGCCTAACACTGGGCTGCCTCCTAGTAGCGCATTTTCTTAATGTCGTTAGCCTGACATTACCGCTGTCTCCTCACGGTTCGGAGGTTGATTCTTTTGAGATGATATTATCAAAACTTTCTGGAAACCATCATAACATGGTTTGAGCAGAACTCATTAACTTTGGAAGCTTCATTAGTTTCCAAATATTTAATCTCCACTACACCATGAGAAAAAACATTAGTAACAATAAAAACCAAATCCTTCCACTTCGAGTGCAATCTTCCTAATAATAATTTGAGCCTGGAGTTTTGAAGTAAAACTTTTTGCGCCACTTGAAATTGGTTCATATAAAATGTTGCATGATCATCAAAAAGTTTTATATCTTTGGTACAAAACTTCAAATTCATATTAGTCTCTAGCTCTTTTGAATCATGCATCAAACAATCATTCACACTCATAACACACACATGCTACGTCATTAGAGCATTTCATAGCATCATGCATGTTAAATTTCACAATTCATCATCAAATTCCATGGACAAAGTTCCCAATTGTACATCAATTTTAGTGCCGGCAGTAATGAGAAATGGTCTACCTAGCAACAAATCATGAGAGTATGAGAGATTTTCATTGCCGATGTCCAATACATAAAAATTAGTAGGAAATATTAAACGATCAACTTGGACTAGGACATTCTCCAAAACTCCTTCAGGATAAACCGTAGACCTATCAGCAAGTCAAAGGACTACATTAGTTGGGTTTAATGGATGGCTCGCAAGGTCTTATAAACAGACAAAGGCATAACATTGATAGCAGCTCCTAAATCACACATAGCACAATTAATGTTCACACCTCCTATTTTACTTGGGATAGTAAACATACCTTGGTCTTGCATTAGGCAATTTCTTTTGAAGAACAATTGAAACATTTTCACCAACTTGTACCCTTTCATTCCCGTTTAATTTTCTTTTGTTTGAACATAATTGTTTAAGAAATTTAACATATTTGGGAATTT
>CATIWQ010002021.1:0-26003 GCA_949673415.1 Euphorbia schlechtendalii
TAAGTAAGATATAAATTGTTAAAATAAAAGGTCGTCACATCTAATATACATGACTAAATGTATCTTTGCAATTTTAAAAAATGGATATATATCAATTTGTAAGACAACCTATGCATTTTTACAAAAGTTTCAGATGAATGAAAGAAGCTTTAAAAAATTTCAAGTCATTTTTAATATATTTAACCAAAATATATTACATGTAAAATACGTTTTAAGCCCGCTAAACTTAGCAACTTTTGCTTCATGCTCATCTGAACTTGGTATAATTGACCTCCAATCTTCTAAGCTTGGTACAAGTGAACCTCTGAACCCCTTAGCTTGGCATAAATGAATATTCAAACCCTTTCAATTAACACATAAATTTAATAAAATATGTAATTATGGATAAACAATTCACATGTCCACTTCATTTTTATGAGCTAATTAATAACTATATGATAAAAAGGAATTAGGACGGGAAAATTCAATTTAAGGGATCGAAAGTTCATTTGAAAATTTTGAGTAAAAATTTTCAAAATTGACAAATTTAGTTACAAACCTCAAATCAATATGGTGTTAAAGATAGCAAGATTTACTTGCCATGTATAATTTACACTTGCCAATGTATCATACGTGTCATGTGCCATGACGCACCTAAACCAATCACAATAGTCCACGTTGATTAAGTACCCAATAGGGGCGAGTAGAAAGTCATAATTTACTCTCGCGATAGGCAAAAGAATATCCTGCAAGAGCCGTCACGTGCTGTGAAGCCATATATGTCTCGTTCTTCCACTACCCTCTCATATCTCCATATAAGCATTCGCTGAGAAGCGATCTGTTCTTACTTTTGAACCTTCAACTGAGTTTGGAAGCTAATAACAATGGGGTTGAGGTCCTCAATATGCTTTTACGCGTTTTTATTTTCTCTTATTGTAGCGATCTCGTCTGCTGAGAGTGAGAAGGAGTTCGTATTGACTCTAGATCAGTCCAATTTTACTGAAACGATTGGCAAGCATGATTTTATCGTCGTTGAATTCTATGCCCCTTGGTATGTTATTTCGATCTTAATGTTGTTAGAATTTGATCCATTTTTTTATTGCTATGTGAGATCTCTTTTTGTGTTGAGCTTCCTATTGTAATTTTGATTTGCTTTTGAATTTTAAGTCAATTTGTTTCAACTATGCGAAATTAAAATTGGATCGTGTGAAGTATTACTACTGAAGTTTCTTTGTTGCTCTGAAATCAGTGGATTATGAAATTGTGATCCAGAACTGGATATTATGTTTTCAGCAAGCTTTTGCTTGAATCTTGAATACTGATGTAATTTTGGTGGATTATTGGATTTTTTTTTAATATGTCTGAATTTATAATTACCGCCACAATTTCTTCCAGCCGTCCGTATGGAAGACAAGTTCGGTTTTTTTTACGAAGAGTGGACTTTGTTTTGAACCATAAATTGAGACAAAACTACAATTTTAGTATTTAATTCCCCATTGTCATCGTTTGGGGCTTTTTAATCTGCCTCCACTATTAGATATATACCACCTGGACCTTTGATAAGTCACCTCCGCCAGTTCTAAAACTGCTGGTCATTGCTCTAGGAATGTGACTGAATTTTCACTATGACAAGATCATTTTACCATGAAACGGACTTTGCTTGATATGAAGTTTTACATTTCTGAATTCTGTGATGACCTTTTATTGAATTGATTAATAATTCCAAAATATGGTTTGTTGAACTTAATTTTGGAATATGGTGGTTGGTGGGAGCATCATGAAAAGATATCTGATTTTTTTGACCATCTGTTGTTGTTATTTCAATACATGTTAATTTAGATATCAAGTAAATGCCAATGCATGGACTAAGAATTGATAGTCCCTCTCAAATATTTGTTTGTCTAATAATTTATGTGCAATATGGATCTTTTGTGTTTTCTTGTAGGTGTGGACACTGCAAAAAGCTTGCCCCAGAGGTACTAATTATTAACTTCGTCTGGTATTCCACAACCAGTATTGGCTTTGTTATCTTTGTTATTTATGTTTAGCTGACCGCTGCCTCTTTTCTCTCTGTAGTATGAGAAAGCTGCATCTATATTGAACACTCATGGCTCACCAGTAGTATTGGCCAAAGTTGACGCTAATGAGGAGGTTAACAAGGATCTTGCTAGCCAATATGATATTAAGGGATTCCCGACTATCAAAATTTTGAGAAATGGAGGGAAGTCAGTTCAAGAATATAAAGGCCCTCGTGAAGCTGATGGTATTGTCGAGTATCTAAAGAAACAAAGCGGTCCTCCTTCTGTTGAAATTAAATCAAAAGAAGATGCTAGCATATTTGTGGACGAGAAGAAAATAGTTATTGTATGTAGAACTCTTTTATACTTGCCTTTTGACATTGATGATGGGCCTGATATTTGTTTCTTCTTAACATATTTGAATCTTCTTTCAGGTTGGAGTCTTCCCCAAGCTATCTGGCTCAGAGTATGAGAACTATTTTGCTGTTGCAGAGAAATTGCGCTCTGATTATGATTTTGGTCATACTGTGGATGCTAAACATCTTCCACGCGGGGAATCATCAGTGACTGGACCCCTTGTGAGGTTGTTCAAGCCATTTGATGAACTCGTTGTTGATTTTAAGGTATTTCTTTTTTTATTATGATTAAGTATTTCTGTGTTGATGGTTATTCTAACAAATTTTTTTTATTTTTTAGGATTTCAATGTGGATGTGCTTGAGAAGGTCATTGAAGAATCTAGCGTCCCTATTGTGACTGTCTTTAATAATGATCCCAACAGCCATCCTTTTGTTGTCAAATTTTTCAATAGTCCTGATGCAAAGGTATGAATGCATGGTTAAGATGTTATAACTGTAGTAGCTGAACACTATATCAGGAAACTTATATGTTAATTCTAAATACAAAATATTAAACTTTTTGTCTCTGTTTTGGAATTCCTCTTATCAGTATCCTGGACTTCACATTTGACATATTAATCCGAACTCATGTTTAGACACTTCTCTAACATGCATTTGTATTGGGTCATCTGAAAACAATTACATTCAATTTGGCAGGCAATGTTATTTATCAACTTCAGCAGCGAAGCTATTGATTCTTTCAAAACTAGCTATCAACAAGTTGCAGAGCAATACAAAGGGCAGGGCTTAATCTTTTTGTTGGGAGATGTAGAGGCTAGTCAAGGTGCCTTCCAGGTCAGCGGGTCTCCAATTCTGTGGCTTGTTTGAGTATTTTCTTATGATCTTTTGATGCGAGTTTTCTGAAAATTTAAATGCAGTACTTTGGACTCAAGGAGGACCAAGTGCCTCTTATCATTATACAGACTGAGGATGGACAGAAATACCTCAAAGCAAACTTGGAGGCTGATCATATTGCTCCTTGGGTGAAAGACTACAAGGTAAAAATATTTTGATAAAATACATGCTTTGTGGTTCTCTAATGTGAGGCGCTAGGATTGTGGTTTTTCTTTTCAAATGTTTGGCTGGTCATACACCTTAAACTTGAACGCATGCAGGAGGGCAAAGTACCCGCGTTCAAGAAATCGGAGCCTATCCCTGAAACTAATGACGAGCCTGTCAAAATAGTGGTTGCTGATACTCTTCAGGACATGTTCTTCAACTCAGGAAAAAATGGTTTGTATGACCAATTGTATAGTGTAAAATCTTCATTTGCATGTTGCACGGTAGCATCTAAAGCTATCTTTCGCAGGTTTATATTTAGAGATCATGACTAGCATATGCATAATTTATCAATAGATTTGTTTTTGGTGACATTCTGTTTAATTTTAAAAAAAATAAACAATGAAAGTAGGATAACATGTATTTCGACTGAGAAGTACAACTTTATGGACAATTTTCTACTAAGAGAAATGGAGAAGACATTATAATGGTCATATGTTTTCTTTCCTACTTTGATAAGTCATCAGACGTTTTTTTAATAATAGGACAATTAGTCTGTCTTGTTTTTTCTTTTTAATCTCAAGTTCTATACAAGATTTGCAATATAATGTGTTTTGATTTCCTGCTTTGCAGTTCTTCTAGAGTTTTATGCTCCCTGGTGTGGACACTGCAAACAATTAGCTCCAATCTTGGACGAAGTTGCTGCCTCGTATGAAAGTGACCCTGATATTCTCATAGCAAAGCTCGTAAGTATTGGTCCTCCTCCATTGCTGAAACATTATTGATATTATTTATTTTCCTTGAACGAAAGATATTAGTGAAAAAGAGAACTTCAAAACTTATTTAGACATGAGAGAACAAGACAATATCCATTACAAAGATGAAAACAATAGAATTGTCAGAAGGTATTCATTTGAATCTAAAATTTGTAAAATCTGTAAATAGTGACATAGTCTGAGATGAAGAAGCTTTTGGGGGGTTCAACTTTGTGGCTCAGAGATTCGACTTAAACTGTAATTTCAGAATTATTTTGCTGATTGTGATCTTAATACCAAAATGATGATAGAATTATATCTGTTGTTCTAGAGTTTAGACTCTAAAATCTACGCATTGACATTTAACGGTGGTCTTATAACATTTAATTTGTTTGTGGTAAGCAAGATTAGGCTTGACTAAAATTAGCTGCCTATGAAAGATTTGTCAGTTTTTACTGATTTTGATTGTTCATATGTTGATGAATATATATAGAAATTAACAATGGCAAAACAGGATCATAACCTACTTGTTAGCATATTGTCTTTCTTTAAATTTTCAATTTTTTTTGCTTGTTAGGATGCAACTGCAAATGATATCCCGAGCGACACATTCGATGTGAAGGGATACCCAACAATGTTCTTCAGGTCAGCAAGCGGAAAGTTGAAGGAGTATGATGGGGACCGATCCAAAGATGACATCATTAACTACATTGAAAAGAACAGAGACAAAGCTTCCCAACAAGAATCAGAATCAGAATCAACAAATGCTAAAGATGAACTCTAGATGTTGTAGCAATTTTGAGCGTAGTGTAGTTCATGTTACAAGTTTATTATGGTGAAAAGACAATAATAATATGATCTGTAACTTAAATTTTTAATCAGGCATTTTCAGACAGGCTAGAGAAACTTGCATCAAGACATTAAACCTTAATTATGACTTAAAAACCAATTTTATAAGTAGCAATGTTTTATAAGATATTGATTTAAGCTCAAAAATAAAAAATTTTCTTTTACTAATTTAGATGGATTTGGAGTACTAGAAAAGCCTAGATTGAACCGTCGCGTACCGTTACTTTGTGTGTGGATGGAAATGTTAAGCAGGAAAACGTTTAATATGATATGAAAACCCACCAATAAATTAAATAACAATACTAGTAGAGGTAGCAAGTTGTTAAGTGAAGTGATTGAGAAAGTGTGAAGCTACAAAACAGCAAGTCCTTTGATCTTAGTTCTTTTTTCTGTTGGCTCTGCAGATATTGCCTTTCTCTTTGCAACATTAGTGTTGTGGATTTCTTGGTTATTATTACAAGATGTCTCGAGTGTTTTAAGGAGGTGAGATTGAAGCTTTTCAACGTCTGATATTTGTAGAGGCTTCAATAGAAATTCCTCTGCTCCTTCTTCTAAGCACCTATTTTACATTATTTTAAAATGAAACCCTGTGATATGTAATAGATAAAATAATAGATACATGTAAAAATAGAAGTCAAAATTAAAAGAAAATTACTTGGTAATTCTGGATGGTATATTTTCTGACGACATAACCACAACCGGTATATCTTTCCATGAAGAATCCTGAATTGAATATGCAATTTAATCATTGTGCAACGAAGACAAATAATTTGAACATGTTCATTTTTTCTATTAAAAAACTAATTAAAAACGCAGGTACACGTCTTAAATTAGCATTTTATTTTGAACATTACTTTCTGTTTGGGATATTTTTATATATGTACAGAAGTTAATATATTTTAATATATAGAAGATATGGGAAATAGAAGTTAAGACAATGTCTCTTGATTTATATCCGAGATAAGTAACATTATTTTCATTTATTTTTTATCATTTCACATTATCAATATTCTACTTGTCTGTCACATGTGAGAAATTCAATGATAATAAGGATATTTTTAATAATAACAACTAATTTAATTCGATAAATATATATCTTCTCACTTTCATAAAGTTGAAAAAGTAATGTAAATTTTATCATAAATATAAATTTAAGGAACGAAACATGAAACTGGTACAATTGGTAACAATATTTTCTGTTTCAATCTCAATTTTAAAAAATAAGATGATACTTTTATTATTTTGTTAATTGTAAAATTTGAACTTAAAACCTCACATTTATCAAACTTTTTTCAAGGGTGCTGAGGTTATATCAAGCTTATTTAATTTGTAGATAAAGTAACAAGATTCTCTCTCATTTTATACTGGAAAAAGGACAAAAGAAATATGAAATGGAAGTTACATACTTTTTGTGTTAAATTGCCTCACATAGTCACATTTTGTTTCTTTTTTCCTTCTGACAACTTTGTCATATGCCCCTATACTATCAAATCTATTTATGTTAAATAGGTTTTTGTCATTTTCTTTAGATGAAGAATATTTTATTTTCCTTTTTGCTTCAAAAATATTCTCTCTTTTTTGTTATTTCTTTATGGGCATTTTCAAGCTTAAGTCATGGCTGAAATTAAGGAATTTCATATATAGTTAGGTTTAATTTTTCAATAAAAACTATGTACATAACGAAATTTTGTGTGATGTAATATAATGTAAACATGTAACAAAACTGCAACATGAAAAATGTTGTCCATTTTCTTGTTTCTGAAGTATTTCTTTTTATTAATGAAGATGAAGGAATTTGGCTAATATATTTTACCTTAACTTTTTTCAATAAGTCATAACCAGTCATTCCAGGCATGCAATAATCCGTCATAATCATGTTAACTTTCATTCCCTGTGTATTAAACCATGAAATCAATGTATGAACAAAATTAAATTCAATATACAAAAATTTTTAAAAAATCCATATTATATATAACATATTAAATATAGCAAATATAATGCAAGAACAAATCCATGAATAATACAAGTGAAGTTCACGTGGTTTATATTCATTTTTAGAAATCTCACTTGAAATACTAATTTTTTTCTACTTAAATCAACAATTTAACAATTTATTTTTTACGAAATTGGTAAGGAAATTGAATTAAATTAGGACCAGGAATTCATGGATTTCTTCTAAATATAAAAAGAAAATTTCACCAAGTAATATGAAATCTAGTTTATATTAGCATTGCAAATCAATTATAGAATTCTTTAATTGACTGCTCTAGGTGATTTTGCATTCAATTTATTATATATACGAAAAATACAACTTTTTTTTGTATAAAACAAATTGTATTAGAGCAATTTTTTTTAGAAATATGAGCTATTTAAGTCAAATTTGTTATTGTTGGATTTGAACACACTATCTCATAGTTATTGGATTTGTCAAGGGTAATGATAACTAGATTTAATTTAAAAAATCCCGATAATATTAATTTTACAAAATAGATGGGTCCTTCATATTTATATACAAGGACAAAGCCGAATATTCAGTTAATAATTAATGGAATTTTTTTAGGTTTGCCCTATAAGTATGTCATCATAAAATTTAATGTGTACATATTAAGCAGAATGTACTCTTGATTGGAAAAAACAATGCGGTCAATTGAAAATCTTTATTTGATATCGTGGTGACATTTTTGCACACAAAATAAAAATAATACATGCACGACAAACTTGTGATTAACTTAAACAAATGTGCCTTTTCACGTATCTAACCTAATTAATTTCCCTGAAAAATAAATATACTAGTATATCATGCATTGGATCTTTGAACTACAAAAGTATATATATAAAAAAAAATCAGACCAATGATGATGTATCATGTTGATGAATATAATGTGTAATTAAATTGATAATCCATGGAAGGTGAGAAAATAAAAAAATAAGATATAATAATTGGATTTCACATAATTAATATAGAAATATAGGGAATTTAACTTAAATATTCACCTGTTGTGTAGAGGAAACAGTAGAATTAGTGTTATCAAGTTTATCCAATAATCCCAGATATTCTAATGCTTTATCCCCAGAATCTACACAAGTAACTGCAAGAACAATAATCATACACGAGCTGTCAAGATTCGGGTTTGAACGAGTTTTAACAGCTACTATTAAATAAATAATAACAGAAATGACTACACCATATTTTTAAAATTAAAGTAAGAGTAAATACCTTGATAGGAAGAAAATTTAAGCAATCTCTCTAGAAGTTTCCTATCAAGAATACTGTCATCAACAGCTAAGACATGGAAATGTTGCTCTGCTTCTGTTTTAGCTGGTGATTTCAGCTCCATTATTAATTGTTTTGTATTGTTATTGCAGAAGCAGAAAAACTAAACAAAGGGAATGGTTTTGATCTGTAACTCGGATCAAAAAGATTCCAGCAGTTGCAGAGAGAAAGAGAGATGAAATTAGATATGAGTTTTGGGTTTCATTAAATAGGTGAAAACTTCATATTTAAAGAGAGAGAAAGCTATTTTTCTCTTTCTGTTCTCATTTATTTAATTAAAAACGGTAGTTGTTTTGATGTTTTGTTGTTTTGATTTTTTTTTCATTTATGTTTTCCATTTAATACATGACACCAATCAATTTCGAAGGCAAAATATGTGTTAGATATTAAAAGAGACATGGAAGGAATATTAGAATGAAGATGACATATTTTAAATCCGTGTTTTTAATGTATTCTAAACTTTATATTTATTTAATCATTTTCGTTTATTTTTTCCAAACTTTTGATAATTAAAAACATGAGATTCGTTTTGTTGGAAAATAATTATTACCAAAAAGACATATTCATCCAAAATTATTCTACAAACCTGTTTATCGTTTAAATTTTTTATATGATATTTTCGATATATTTTTATTAAACAAGATTTTTTAGATCCACTTTCTTGCTCACATCTAAGTTGGTGATTTTTTGTATACATACATACGTAAGTATGTTGTTTATTAATTAATATTGTAAAGAAAGTAAAATATCAAAAAATTATATGAAAAATAAATTCAAAAGTTGCGTCTGTAAAGAATATTATTTAAAAACCTAAACCTCACTTTATTTAAATTTTGCATATTTTTATTTTTGATGTGGGCTATAGTGATTTTATTTTTAATAAAATAAATTTTATTTTATCTTTTACCATTATTAGATCAATTATCACACCATTGATCCAAAGATTAAATAAAGTTACCAAAAACATTAACCTATACTTTCTAACATCTCAATAATTTAAATACATCGTTTATTTACATGTTACAAAATTTAGTTTTTTATAAATTAAGTATTAACAAAGTCAAATAAGGGCAGGCGAGTGCATGCCACGCGGACCACCCAGGCGGGCTAAATTCGCCTGGATCGGAGAAAGTTATAACGATGAGGCTAGGAATGCTCTTATAAGCAAGTCTCATCCGCCCCAAGAGTAAAGCCTCGGTGATCATTCAGGCGGGCTGAATCCACCCCAGTCTTGTAAGGATCCTAGTCCTCTCCAAAGGAAAGAGAAATGTCCAGGCGGCTTCCAAGCTGAGCTGCTTGTCCGCCTGGACCAGCTCCGACACCTCGAGGACGAAGAGTTCAAGTAACACTCTGAGTCTTCAAAAAGGGCTCCATAATTTGAACTCTCACTTCAGATAAACTCTATCCTGTCAACAGGATAAAGATCCATTCAAACTAGAGCTCTAAATGGTTCACACTTTGGATCAAACTTGGGACGTTCAATGAGTATAAAAGAATCATTTGGGTCACCATGTAAAGGTACGTATTCTAATTCACAGAAAAAACTTCCTCTGTTAAATCCGATCTAACTTAAGCATCGGAGAGGCTACGCCGGTCACACGGCTAGTCCCCCATAGCGACGTTTGTTGTTTTGCAAGAACCTTCAAACCACATAAAAGAGGAGTGTTCAAAGTTGATTTTAATCAGAAAGTTAACGTGTGGAACCACGTTCCAGTCCTAATTTAACATTAAGGTTATTATATAACTCACAAATGATATTATAACTATTTATTTTTTACAATGTAATTAATATTTTACTCTTTTCCATCAATGGATGAGCGATGACACAATTTAATGCAATTATAATTAAAGGCAAAATAATAATTACTCTAGAATAACAAACAATAGCTAAAGAACCAGTATAAACTATAAACAAAAGCCCGAGTTAAATATATAAATAAAAACGAACATATAAATCAAAATATTATGAATATATACATATATATATATATATATATATATATGTATGTATGTATGTATGTATGTATGTATGTATATATGTATATCACTTCTTTAACTATATTTTTGCTACTTGTTAATTCATTTAAATTTAATAATATTGGAAGTTTGACGAGGTGAAAAAACCTAAAAAAGTACTTGAAATACAGAAATGTAATATTGCACATTAAATGCATGTGTTATCGTTTGTTTGTTATCATGGTTTTATGTATAATTTTTATCTCTGTATTGTTGTGGAGTACAATCACTCTTTTTCATTCTACAATATTTTATACGTTATTCATCGCTAAAAATTATATCACATGATATTTTTGTTCCATTTTAAATTATAATATTATTTTAATGTTATATATATATATATATACATACATACATACATATATATATATATATATATATATATTAAACGTAACCAAATTAAAATATATTTTTTCTCAGAAAAATTAGACGCGGTAGATTAGGCTCATAAAATCTCTAAAAGTGTAAATATTTTAACATAATTTGACAAAGCGTAAATAATAATGATTTTCCTCATTTTTGATTTTTTTATTTTAAATATTATCTATACTTTCTTACATTTTAACTTTGTCAAACTATGACCTCCGTGCATCTTATATTATATGTTTTACTTTCAAAATTTTAAGTTTAACATATATTTGTCAGTGTATTTAATCTTATTATGTTTGTTTTATAATGTTTACAAATCATAAAATTATTTTGTATCAAAATACAAGATATCTTTATAGCTTTCAAAATATGGTTGCATTAAAAAATTAACAAATGAAAATACCATTTTAAAGTAGTTTGAATTCATAACATATTAAATATGATTTATAACTAATGTATATCCATCGATACATATCATGTCAAAAATTTTGATACAAAAAAGAAAAAAGGATAATAATAAATTACAGGGAGATCATAATTTGACAAAACGATACTTATGAAATTATAAATCATATTTGTAAAAACTTATAGATGATGTAATAGTGTGTTCGGTGAATATTCAATATTACTTATTACGGTTATTTACCTTTTACATTATTAATTGTTTTTGAAAATCCTTCCGTGGGACCCTTTTATTGGGCAATCTTGGTGGGTCCATTTCCCATATGTCCTAAAATCTTCACCCAATTTCAGAATCCGTCCCTTTCCCCGATTTTTATTTTAATTCTGTGATAGTATTTCTTATCCATTAAAATAGTATAATTACCACGTGTTACAAATTTAAACTAAAGTAAAACTATTCAGCCCGAGTTCAAGTGAATATAATTTTATTATTATATGCACTTGGGTACGATGATATACATAAAAAAATATAACTGTTGTCATAATTCCATATTGTTTATTATCTGGCTCCATGAGTAATAGCTAAATAATTTGACGCCGACATGAGTTTCACAAAAATGATACATTGGAAGCAAGCTGAATAAAAGATTTGTTTGGTTGTGAGTAACTGAATCAATATTTTAAAAAAAATTCAAAGAAAACTGAAAAATAGAAACTGATGTTTGGTTGTAAAATTTTTCAGTTTGGAAAATTGAAAAATAATTTTCAGATTTTTTTATTTTATGCCTTAATTTAGAAAATAGGTTTTCGATATTTTTTGAAATTTTACTAACCGAATAAACACAAGTTTTATCTATTATTTAATTTATTTTTTCCTAATATATATAGTTATGTAATAAATTGTTAATAAATAATTAAATAATTTTTTTAAATATACTCTTAGTTTATTTATGTAGTCACTTTTCCTATTTACTTATATCTTTTTGTTGAATATTTAGTTAACTTGATATGATTTGCTTATATTTTTTAATTAATAAAATTTAAAATTATTATTTATTATTTAAAAATAAAAAATTAAAAACAAGTGATCATTCATTCCGCTTTTTATTTTTTTACTTCATCATTTAGAATATTGAAAATTGTAAAATTTGAACAAAAGATAACTAAAAAATGAAAATTAAATATCAATTGAAATATATTTATAAATGTAGATGAATTAGACGAAACTATAAATTGGTAACTTGAAGCATATTCATCAAAAAAAATTTTACTTGATGACATAATAGTTTAAAATTTATATTTATCATTTTTTATTTATTTTGTAACATTTTTTTCATGTCATTTCTAATGTTTTTAACAATTAAAGTATATTATTCAATTTTTTAAAAAAATAAAAAATTGGATAACTAAATAAAAATGAAAGTGATTTTAATTTTTGAATTTTTTGGATAAAAACTTAAAACTTAAAAAATTAAAAATAAAAAATGAAAATAATTTTCTGAAAACCAAAATCCTAAATATTTTAATTAAATTTACAAACTAATGGAAATGCAAAACTACAGTAATCTTTATCACAATACAAAAGTTTGTTCTAGTCTTTTCATTTTTTTAATTTTTAACTTTTTTTTTCAAGGATAGGTCTGTCCTTTGGTTTGAAAGAATGATACTAACTTATGTTTTACACTTGATTGTGGGCCCTTTTCTTGTCTGCCACGTGTTAATATTCCATATCTTAATAAACAGTGCGCAACTGACGTGGGTGCACATGAACCGTCAGATCACGTCGCTGTCAACTTATAATGAAAATTTTTCGCTTAATACATCAAGATCTCCTTGAAGTTGGTTCAGAAAATCCGATACCATCCTCGATTTTTAAAAGGACCAGTTACCCCCTCAACTTGGCAAAAAGGACCAGTTACCCCCCTTAACTTAGCAAAAATGCACCAATTAACCCCCTCAATGCCACGTGTCAGAATTTGATTGGTTTGACTTTTCAAGATGTCATTTTTCTGATTTTACTCTATTTAACCAGAAGTTTACACATGACATTGAATGGGCAAACTGGTGCCTTTTTACCAAGTTAAGGGAGATAACTGATCCTTTTTACCAAGTTGAGGGGGATCTTGATACATTGTCAAAATTTTTTATTTTCTTCCATATGCCTTTGGCTTTTCTCCATTCTATGAACTCAAATCACAAGATTCAAGGATTTCAACATGTTCCTTTTTTCCTTGAATTTCTACTTGAGTAAAAAATATATATACTTTTACCTTAGTGAGTTTTTTTATATCTCAACTATTCCCTGTGATTTTTTACTTATCTTTTTAAACATTTCACACTTATTAAGAAATCAGTAATAATAGTATAAAAAGATTAATTTATCGTTATATTTAATTCTAGTTAATGTATCAAATTTTAACTTCTCTCTTGAATATATAATATGAACAATTAAGGGTATACTTGAAAGGGTAATAAAAAAAAACATGAAATTTTGAGAAGGTAACTATTCCGAGTTTTCAAATTTTGGCTAAATAAATAAGTAAAAAAATTGGAAGGAGTAATACAGAAAAACATTTACTTGTAGAAAAATTAATTTCAATTATTGTGTTATAAATTTGATAAATTAAGAATAAGTCATTCGTTAAAACTAACGTGGATCAAAGTTTTCTTACGTGTCGATTTCAAAACTTGCCATGATAAAATACATAAAAACTGACACTCCATGATATAGATTAGTAAGACCAACCTTTATAAATTACTTATAAAGGGAAAAGCAGATGATAATTACATTATATAATGTTTTATTGAGGCATGCATGTTTCCTTTTTTAAAAATTACTTTATCAATAGAAGGAGCTTAGAACGACAATAATTTTTTATCTGTCTAAACTTTTTAAGAATAGTAAAAAGGTAAAGAAAAGTAATTTAGTAGATTTCCCCTCGAGTATTTTGGGCATCTTTTTATTATTATAACAAGATTGATCGACTTACTTGAATCGATATTAATGCAAGAATAAGTTGTTATCATTAATTAGCAGTTTTATCATTATTAATAGAAAATATTGTTAATAAGATAAGAAACTTTAAAAAATAATATTTGCAAACACTAATAAACATGGTATTCTTTAACGATATTGGTACACATAAAATCACATAGGTATACATACAAAATATCTAAACTTGCTGTTCTTCGAGTACTTATTCCTCATTTATTGGAATATACCAATTCATCGAATCATCGGTATATGGCTAGAAAGTTCAAAATATGAACTACAGTTTCTATATAGTTGAATTCATTATAGTGAAAATAATCAAATATAATATAATTTATAGGATAAGTAAAATATTCGTAAAAATTAAACCTTCAAAATCCATCAAAACAGAGGGAAGATGAAATAATAATAATAAACTAGTCAAAAGTCCAGCAATGGACCACTAAATTGGTTATCTTTTTTTATCTCAAAAATATATTTTTTCCTCTAAAAAATAAATCTTTTTGTTGACTGTTATTTATCTTAATTAGGTCATCCAGAATCAATTATAAGATTTGCTATGGACCCATAAAATACAAATTTATTTATGAGTTTCCTTGTTTAGGTTGCTTTTAATATTGGAAAAGATATGAAAATATTTCCTGAGAGATTTGGTCCACATTTATTAGATTTGCTTTGTTCGTAGTACAAATTAGTGTATTTACCTAAGCTCTTACTTATACAACGGTTTTAATTAATCGGTTGGTGAAATTGTCAATTTGATATTGTTAGATGAAATAAGATTCCTTAACATAATTAATCAATTCTAATCAAATGTCATTTTCAATGTAATAAGATTTATTAAACTTTATGTTATTTCAAAATTTGAGGATATACAAGCTCATAACCAAATAGTTAAATGGTAATTCTATATTGACTCAAGTTGTTTGACACCCGTTGACACTATGCAATCTCCACCATCCATCTTATTTTCATCTTATGGTGGAAATCTAACTACCCAAAGATGAATAGTGGAGATTGTAAAGTGTAAATAGGTGTCAAACAAGCTGGTGTCAATATAAATTGTAAAGTGCAAATGAGTGTCAAACAAGCTGGTGTAAATGGGTATCAAACAAGTTGGTGTCAATTTAACTAAACACTCAAAAATACAATTTGATGTCATGTTTTGACATGTGATAATTGGTGATTCTTAATTTGATCGGTACCATGTTTTGGCAGAGTTTCATGAATCCTCTTCAAAGAGAGAGGTGTTTTCAGAAAGGTAGATACAAGTGGCGCATGAATGTCGCCAGCTCATATTGTAAGGTGTTTGGTTAAGTTGTACAATGAGCATAACCCTCTAATTTTCACTGTTGAGTTGAAACCTGAACAGATTATTTGTGATAAGCTAGAGCTTGGAGAAAGACGAGAAAAACATCAAGTCATCATGTCCCTCATGCTCATAGTGACACAAATGATGCAATAGTTGTGATAACCAACTTAGTTGCAATTCCGCGAGGTGACATATAATTAGTTTTGAAAAATGTCTCAAACTATGTGTATTACCTTACACTTGCAACAAAAGGGCAAAATTGTAAAAATAATTACAAAATATAGATAAGCAAAGAGAAAGAGAGTTTAGTGGTTGACAAGCCATAAATTAGGACAAGAACATGGACATTGTCCTTTACATATAGGGCCATTTTTCGTATATAAGAATGTGAATTGGAAAGTTTGAAGGGCACACTTGTGCCCATCCATGATTTTGTCTTTGAACTATAAAGCTAGATATATAGCTAGGTTGGTCGGTCCATTCATATTTTTGGACCACTTTTTACCATTAAATGTCTTTTTTCCCCTCACAACTTGCATTCTTTCATAATTTATTATCATATATAGTTGACTCATTTATATATACTTTATTTGCATGACTTTGAATTTTGAAGTCACTCTTGCTTTGATTTCAAATTATGTGAAATCGGTAATAGATGATGAACAATTTGAGAGAAAACTGAGTCTAATGTATTTTGGATTAATGAGAAAGAAGATACAAAGAAATATTTATACAAGAGTCAATGTGCAACTTCCACTTTCCCACCAATAGTTAGTTACTTATCTAACAAACTAATCAGCAACTTGTTGGAGATGTGATCAGCTGCGGTGAAGTGTATGTAAGTTGGAGTTTTAGCTGCAGGACCAACGTAATTGTGCTGTACTGATGCATCTAAACTTGAACTACGATTAAAATAGTTTCAAGGTACAGTATAGACTGAATCTTCAAATTATACACTTAATTATCGGATATTATTGTTTCACGTTGAGTATGATGACTTATTGCGCGGTTGATTTTATTCATCCCACACAAAATGTAAAGTTTTTGTTAAAGGAAAATATCAATATTTTTAGGATTGTTTCTATTAGTCTGTTTGCGAATCATGCAACCTCGTTGTAAACTAGAGCAGCTAATTTTTCGATTGGTAGAAGGATTTGACTCTATGTTTATCCACCTTCAATTAAAGATATTATTGTATCTAATTTAATATAATAGATTATATTCTCCAATAAAAATAACTATCAAAATTTTGATTTGATACATGCTATGTTTATTTTTGGCAAAGAGAATTTATTTACTGTAATATTTTTTTTATTTCCATTTAACATTTTTCCGACCATATATATTCATTTTTCATATAATACAGGGACATACAATATTACATTAATTACTTATAATATATATATATATATATATATATATATATATATATATATATATATTAGTTGGAAATATTGTTGTCCAACATTTTAATTCAGTTTGAATACATTAATAAAAAATAAAAGCCATACTCTTCAGGATCAACACATTGCCAAAATCTGTATTTTGTCATCAATCCTTGAACTTTTGACAAAAATTATTAACAACTTCAACTTGTTTGAATATTTGTTAGTATGAAAAAAATATATGCATTGAATTTCTTGGTCCCACAACTATAAAACACTTAACATATCACGTGATTGTTTAATTTTTATTCATTTAGATATAAAAGATGTTTCTTGATCACTGAAAAAAACAAGGCCAATCTCCCAAAAACATAAACTAAAAATGTAAATTTCTTAATTGGGCTAAACTATGAAATTTGGATCCGACATTTCTTAGCCTTTATATGATTCGTCCAATTCTTTCATTTTCATCTCTGCCTTTTTCTTGAATCAGAATATTTTCTTATGATTTCAAGATGACATTTCAATTTAACTTTTTCCTTTTCTTTTGGGTACATTTTTTGAAATTTGAATGAGATCGCTGCGACCCATAAGTATTTTGAGGCTGTTTTTTTCCCACTAATTGATCAATTAGGATCGGCCAGCGTTATAAAATAAATGCCACCTCGTGATATAAATATGTTTTTTTGCGATAATAAAGTAAAACGCCTGAATGTCCGATTTGTAGGTTGCTGAGATCTAGCAAAAGCACATATAGTTAATTATTTACATTTCATTATTTTTTTGTTGGAAAATGTCATACTTATTTTCAAATCACGCTGACATTGTTAAAATTTCTTAAGGTAGAATGATGTGCTAAATTTTCATAAATTGCTTGTGGGTGTAAGACTTTTTTTTTTGCCTTAGTTGCAAATTCACATATAGTCATTGAATTATATTTCAAAAAACATAAAGCTATTTTACAATAATTATTGGAGATCATAGTCAAATCTATTTTGTATTAGCAGTAAAAACATACTTATTTAACTATCCCTCTTTTCACCTCTTGAAAGAAAAACATAAATGCTATACCTTGAAGGCTAGAATTAGATATGGATATCTAGGTATTGTTTATATTGGGTATAATAAATAAATAATTTAAGACAATTTTACTTCACTAGAAGAAAATACAACAGAAATAGAAAAAGGAGAATGTATTAATATAAATACTTTTTTATACTCATATTTTTTCTCAATAGAAAAGTAAATTTTGGAATAATTTGTTCATTTGATATATAAAATATTTGAAATAAAGGGAATAGGGTAGACTAACAGTGACCAACTGGCCATATATGGGCTTTTATATAATTGTGTAAACCACAATTGGATAACTTAAGTACTTGCTAATTAGCCTTATTGAAGGCCCAATTATGATTGGCCCATCAGACCTAAGCCACTATCCATTGAATTTACTACTTCACACCAAGATTGGGAAATAAATTGTTGTAAGAAAACAAAATTTACTCACGTCGATGATGACTTTTTACTTAAATTTTAACTTTTGATTTTCTTTTTCATATTTTTTAAAAGCTTTATTTCTCCTATTTAATTTGATAATTTTAAAGTAATTATATCTCACAAATCGTTTTTTATTCAAGCAAGATATACAATTCGATTCTGATTAAATATATTTATAGTCACAATTTTCTTAATTGATTAAAATATTAGGAATATGGTTTTGTTTAAACCAAAGAAACAAATATAATTTATTTATTTATTATTTTATGGTTAGTTCTATGCTAACTTTGTTAAAAACAAATTATTAAGCACCTTAATCATTATCGTCGTTGGATTAATAGTGTGATTATTGATCCTTTAATGATGACTGATCCAATAGAGATAAAATGCAAATATTATTTAATTTGTTCACCATAACCACCTTAATTTGAATACATTATAACTTAAATCTCAAGTTTATGGTTCTATGCATATATTTAAAAAAGGTCAAATTCATCAAGATCCCCCCGAAGTTGGTTTAAAAAACCCGATACTTCCCTTAACTTTCAAAAGGGCCAGTTACCCCCTCAACTTGGCAAAAATGTACCAGTTTGCCCCTTCAATGTCACGTGTCAACTTCTGGTTAAAGAGAGAAAAATCAGAAAAATGATATTTTTGAAAAATCAAACCAACCAGAATCTGACACGTGGCATTGAGGGGACTAACTTATGCATTTTTATCAAGTTAAGAGAGTAACTAGTCCTTTTTACCAAATTGAAAAAGTAATTGATTCTTTTAAAAATTGAGTGTGAGATTGAATTTTCTGATTCAACGCGTCGTAAACCTTTAAAAAAAAGTGCCAATACCCACCGGACTTTTCTACATTAGTTGCCTAGCTAACGAACTTGTAGTTGTCAAAGTCAAAGATGAGTAGGTAACGATCCTCTGTCACGTCCTCACCTATCTACTTCCTGCATCTCCTCTCGACTCTGTTCTATTTCCTCTTTCGTCTCCATGAGATAAGGCTCTTTCTCTTCTATCTCTGCAAATTCCTTCTCCTAACGAGGTACGATCTCATCTTCATTTTACTTGTTTGGTTTTACCTTTTCCAGTTTTAAGTAATTCGGCTGATTTATCCAAGTTGTGCTTATCTACTTCTGGATTCAACAGTCAATTATGGCTTCAACGATCTTCAGTTCTCCATGTGCTGTTCCTGCAACCAAGGGTTTAGATTGCAAAGCTTATCTCAGTTTAAAGCCAACAATTAACAATTTGAGGCTGACTAGTGTTAAGACTTCCGCAAAGGCAGTTTCCAAGCGCGCTTTGATTGTAAGGGCGAGTGAATCGGAGGATGGACATACAAAGAAGTTAGGGATGACTGATGCTGAATGCGAAGCTGCTGTTGTGGCTGGAAATGTGCCTGAGGCGCCTCCCGTGCCTCCTAAACCTGCTGCACCTGCTGGAACTCCCGTGGTTCCTTCACTCGTGAGTTACATGTGTGCTGTTACTTATTTGAGCCTAGAGTTGTTTTTGCTGCAAGCCAGAACTTTGTGTTTTCTCATAAATCGGGTGATTTCCATTTTTTGATGGCACATGAATAAGAATTCATCATCTTTAGTATATTCATGTTTGAAGATGCGGCAAATTATGTTAGTCATGTTTTTCTGAGGGCATTTCTTAGAATGTTAGACGCCAAAAGTAGCTAAGGCCTAAGAGATGTAGCGTTGAATGTGTAATATAGTGTCATGAACAGGTGCGTGAGCTTTAATTGGTGATATTGGTCCTTAATTAGTTAAGGGACACGCTGTATGCTTTTGCATAGTAATTCTTTAAGCAGTGATTTTTCTTCAAGTTTTTGTGCTTGCAAGGACACAGAAAACCTAACGAACTTTATCGTGAACTTGGTTGATTGTCAGCCACTCAGTAGGCGGCCTCGTAGGAATCGTAAGTCACCTGCCATGAGAGCATCATTCCAGGAAACTAGTATATCACCTGCAAATTTTGTCTATCCACTATTTATTCATGAAGGTTAGCTCCTGATGTGGAAGTATTTATTCTATTCCTTTTGCTTACTTTATCAAATATCTCTTCCTTGTTTACTGATGTGTGTCTCTACTGGTCTGCATGATTTATTATTTTCAATATTTTCAGGTATAGAGGACACACCTATTGGAGCAATGCCTGGATGCTACAGGCTTGGATGGAGACATGGACTTGTTGAAGAGGTTATTTTCTCCTACCTATCTTACCCGCAGCATAATTGTATTTGTATGAAAAATAAAAAGATCTGTTATCTCATCATTAGAGTCATTTATTCGGAAGCACTGCATCAAGCATTCACTTTATTAACTGAAGAGTATTTAATAAGAGCAATTTGACACAGGTAGCGAAGGCTCGGGATGTTGGGGTAAACAGCATTGTGCTATTTCCCAAAGTTCCAGATGCTCTGAAGGTACTTCTCCTTCTAAGTTTCTCTTCTTGAGTAGTTTTGAATTTTTTGTTCTACGATTCCAGTATCATGTAATGCATGTTGTTCTTCCATACTAGAACCCCACAGGTGATGAAGCATACAATGACAATGGCCTAGTCCCTCGGGCAATACGATTACTGAAGGACAAGTTCCCTGACCTTGTAAGTGATAGGAATGAAGTGTTGATTCAAATCTTGAGAAGGAATTGAAGTTTCAGGTTACAAACATTGCATAGGAAATGAAATCTGAATTCCTGGCGTGTCTTTTTGCAGGTCATTTACACTGATGTTGCTCTCGATCCATATTCCTCAGATGGGCATGATGGTATTGTCAGAGAAGATGGTAAGAGAGATATAGTATTCTGGCTGTAGATAACTACATATTGTATTGAGAGAACCGCTACAACATTTTATTAGGATATTGTTGTAGTTAGCTGCTTCTAGAGCTGCAGCTTCACAATTTTCACAATCATGATGATTGTAGCACTTTTTTTCACGTGAATCATTGAATGGGCTTTGAGTTGCTGTTACTGTTCTTGATATTTGGCAGGTGTCATTATGAATGATGAGACTGTACATCAACTGTGTAAACAAGCTGTTTCTCAGGTAATTTTTGTTGCTAAATTTATGATCCTTATTTATGTTGAGTGCTCCCTTTTTAGGGTTTCAAGATATCGTGCATTCTAGTTTAATATGAGGTTAGTGTTATAGGTACTCAAACCTTACCTTATTTACGGATTTAATGGGTTACTTAGACTGGCTTTAAAGATATTTTTAGTTGTTAAAATGCCCATACCTCCTTTTGGTACATGGATTCAGTAGGTTTCTGATAGTTCATTTTTTTTATAATATGCTGTTACAATTCGTTGTTGTTGCCTATCTTTTGTAATATCTGGGCCATTACTCCATTATAACAGGCCCGCGCTGGGGCAGATGTTGTTAGTCCCAGTGACATGATGGATGGCCGCGTTGGAGCTCTTCGGGCAGCTCTGGATGCTGAAGGCTTTCAGCATGTTTCAATCATGTCCTACACTGCAAAGTAATATTATAATGATCTCTTGTTACTTGTAATTTTGTATTAAGTTAACATGTTTACACTTTGTACTGCTGCCATATGGAGATATACAATTGCTATCTATTGCTTGGTAACTTTTCCAGCCACATCTACAACGTGTCATCTTTTTAGCAACTCATCTTTGAATAATAAAAAAATATATTATTTGAATCAGCTTCATTTATGATGAGAATGATTACAGGCGGATGTCATTTGCAGATAATATTATGATTAGAAATTCGAATTTTTAAGGTTGTAAATTGACATGCTCTGCTTATCATTTTTCCCCCCCGTAGCTATTTTGGTGCCAACATGTGTGAATAGAAAATGTAAAGGATTATTGTTCTTGTGCTATATGCCTTTTGGCCACATGAACCCAAGCTAATGCCATTTCTGGTACTGATATGTTGATTCAGGTATGCTAGTTCCTTTTATGGTCCATTCAGGGAAGCACTGGACTCCAACCCACGATTTGGAGACAAAAAGACGTGAGTAGTTTTTAAAATTAAAGGATTTGTACAATTGCTTGCGCTATATTGATGCTCACATTTTGTTTTCATTCATCTAAAGTTATCAGATGAATCCGGCTAACTATAGGGAGGCTCTGATAGAAGCCCAAGCTGATGAGATTGAAGGAGCTGACATCCTTCTGGTTGATATTGCTTGCTTTGGAGCTTAATACTTAATATCTAATGGTTCCATCTGCTGAAGTTAGTTTGATTTACATTACAGGTAAAACCAGGGCTTCCCTATTTGGATATCATAAGGCTTCTGAGGGATAAATCCCCTTTGCCTATAGCTGCCTATCAGGTATTCTTGCTACTATTACTTTTCAATTGCAAGATATTCTTTAACTTATATCAAGCCTTCAATTTCCGTCTTGGTACAAAATACGAGCAATTACAGTAATAAGTCGATGATCAGGCTTGATTCTATACAGGATTTCTGTAAGTGATTGTAGGAGTAATCTAATGAACTAGAATTAGAATTATTACTTCCCCAATCTAGACTCGACCTTGTGTATATATGCATGTAAATTCCTCTGGGCAGAATACAATGCAATTATTCAAAAGGTAGCATTTTAGATTTGACACATCTCTAAAAGAGTTTGCTAGTTTTCTATAGGTGTTCTACTTATTTTTTGAACTCTGAAGCTCAAACCACAGTTGACAAGACAAGCCTGTAAATCTTCAAAATTTTAAATCCGTTGAACTTGAAGGCTATAACATCTTGATACAGTCTCCTCTCGTAGTCAGAAAATCATTTTCGGTTTCTTTGGAAGTATAAAAGGATAGCTTGGCTAATTAAGCATGTTTCATATCAAAATATAAAAAAATAGACAAAAATTGTCAAGTCAATGAACTTTTCTAAGAAATGAGATGTAATATATTCTCAAAGAGAAGATGCGGTGTACTCCACATTTTTTGTCATGCCTTCATGTGCATTTTGCCTCTTCGATTGACGCACTTGTATCATTATGATGGTCATTTTTTCGAATCTTTAATCGTCTAAATGCATAATTGCAGGTGTCGGGTGAGTACTCAATGATAAAGGCAGGTGGAGTTCTCAAAATGATAGATGAAGAAAGGGTTATGATGGAGTCCCTGATGTGTCTTCGACGAGCTGGTGCTGACATCATCCTAACATATTTCGCCCTGCAAGCTGCAAGATGTTTATGTGGTGAAAAGAGGTAAGTATTATGTGTCAGGTCTCAATTTTTTGTGCTTAGTTTATATTAGCCGAAGGATTGGGAGTGTGGCTTAGAAGGTAAATTTGCAGTTAATTTGAGTAATGTGCTGTTGAGCATGAAATAATTGCAATAATCAAAATGGTTATTAGCTTTGTACAAATCCATTTGTCTCTTTTGGACATCAATTAATGATTGAAATTTTATTTACTTTGAAGTTGAATCAGAAACAACTACGATATAATCAAACTCTAGCTCATAATTTATGGTACTGCAATTCATTTCTATTCAATTCTGTTGAAAAGAATAGCAAGATCTTCATAAATGGAATCTTTCCAACTGCAATTTTAACATCGAAAAAACAAGCTTTATTGAGTTGAAATCAACTCTTTACAACCTCAAAAGTGGCTTTAGCTAAAAAAAGAAACACGTAGAAAAAGCTATCTATTAGAAGGACATCAAATGCAGTTGCTACTTTCAACTGCATAAAAAATCACACAAGCCGCTCCTTGTTTATCTCTCTTTCCCATCCATTCAAAGAAAGAGAAAGAGATCGAAAATGACAGCATACGCTGTCATCAACTAAAGGTATTGCCATCGAAATAATTTTAGTCTTCGCCCAAGAAGTGTCTCCATTTTCAGTCATGCTCGAGCAGGTATCTCTCGGCTATGGCAGCATGAGTAGCAGCACCAAAAGGGAGAACATCTTCATCAATCATAAAATAGGGAGAATGGCCAGTATGAGTAGACCCTAAAGTCTCATTCCTAATGCCAATGTAGTAAAATGCAGCTGGGATTACTTGCGAGTAAAATGAGAAGTCCTCAGCACCCATCATTGGTGGCACCACTTTGAAATTGGTTTCACCCTTTAAATCAATGGCTACTTTCCTCACATGTTCATACATTTTATCATCATTCACTGTTGGTGGATAAATTGTGTTTTCTTGCTCAAAGAAGTCCACCGTTGCTGAACATCTGAACACACTTGCCTGCTCTACTATTACCTAATTTAATTTTAAAAAAAAAAATTCAAGTTACATGACCGAATCGACAAAATATCAATTGGGTCCATAAATTAGACTCTAAAATTAGTCCAAATATAAAATTTTTTGGCATATGATCCATGAAACAGTTGATAAATCAATCATTTTTTATGCATGTGTTATACTGAACTAATTTGAATGAATATGACTGGTCGAATGAATTCGGTTTGAAGAGCCAAATTCGTCATTTGTCTAAATTTATATATAAAGTAGGGTTTAATGTCGAACCTCATTAATTCTACGTAGTAATTGATGGATGTTAGTGTTGGAAAAAGCCCTAAAAGTGCCACCAAGAACAACAATGTCTTGTATCATGTCCAGATTATTGCCCCCATCTATAGTAGTAACAGACACAACCTGCCATTGTAATAAATGTTAAATTAAACAGATTGATAGTTGGAGGATCAAAATAGAATTTTGCGACTAGTTACAGTACCTGAGAGTCAAGTGGGTTGGACTCACGAGAAACAATGCCTTGTAAGCTGATGACAGCGGCGGAGGCAGCCAAAATGGGGTCAACATAACGGTGAGGATTCCCAGCCCCGCCCTTTTTGCCGCTAATTACAGCTCGGAAAAAGCCACAACCGGCTAACAAAGGACCGGGCCTTGAACCAATAAGAGCAGTGGGGTGTTCATGTGAAACATGAACCGCAAAAATAGCATCAACATCCTTTAAAGCTCCATCTTCTATCATTCTTTTTGCTCCATTTCCTGCTTCCTCCGCCGGCTGGAATAGCAGTATTACTGTTCCCTGTTACACCAAACATTAATATTTGGATTTAAAAAATATTGCTAGGGCCTGTTTAATATTGTTGTTCTTTGCTTTCCCATAAGTTACGTGTTCAAGAAAGTAGGCGGAATATGCAAAACAACAACCCCTCACGTGTTAAAGATCGTAGAAATTCTATAATGGAACAAATTACTCTCTGCCTTTCGCTATATACAGATGTACAATTCTTTTTACTGTTAAAATTATACTTAGTAAAAATTATTTTATAAAAAATAATTAAATAATAACACATATTGCAATATTTTTATAGTAGTTAAAGCCGAGAAACAATAGTTTCAGTAATGAAGATGAATATGCAAAGGTTAAAGTGACATATTGCGTCATTTAGACGATGAACTCATATAGTCATATTGTATTTATGAAGTTTTAATGTATCGTGAAGTATCTTAAGTTGTATCAAAAACATATTATCCCTTGAATTTTGAAAAAGATATTGCAATTCCATCATTTTTTAAAAAATGTATTAAATAACACCAAGAATGCTATGTGTCTATTACCGGTTGGTTTAACTTTACAAATATGTTATTTTTTTTATTTTCACTCTCTAATCCAAAGTTAACAAAATTGAAATGGTTACGAGATCATCTTAGAATTCACAGAACAATAAATTTCTTTCTGAAAACATCTTCTAAACATGCTGAGGCATTGAGTCATTTGAAATATATTCATATTCAATTATTTAATAAATACAATTTTTTTAAGTTTAAATAATTTCTGCTAGAATTATAGAGTTGTCTA
>CATIWQ010002068.1:0-25352 GCA_949673415.1 Euphorbia schlechtendalii
GTTGATGGCGGTTGATCATGCTTATCTGGTGGTTGTTAGTTAAAAAGACAATACCAGAAAACCGTCCATGTCGCGATCGCGATACACATATCGTGATCATGAATCTTTGATTGGCAATCTTCTATTTTTGAAGCAAACAAGTCACGACCGCAAATGATTGTCACGACCGTGAATTGAGTTTTACTCAGTATTCTTCTTGTAACTTCACCGATGTTCGACAGCTTCGATCCTAAGCCAAATCTTTAAGTTCCACGCATCTTTTTGCACCTTTTTCACTCTTTTTTCATAGAATTCCACTTTAGCTCATTTTACTCCCAAGATTTACCTAGTGTCTGCATTTGCATAAAAAACAACTACATACCATGTGAAATCTTTTATATGAAGTATAAAAATGACTAAAACTACAATGTTCATTGTATTAAATTAATTGATAATAAGTGTAATTATACACTTATCAGATGCCACTTCCTTAGAGAATGCCTTGTTTCTTGGTACAGCAATAAGCAAACCTTAGTTGCGCTGAGTACAGCTGAAGCTGAGTACATGGTAGCTGGAAGTTGCGTACCCCAACTCCTTTGGATAAAGTAGCAATTGGAAGATTATGGAATCAAGTTTAATTATCTCAAAGTCATGTGCGACAACAAGAGTGCAATTGATTTATCCAAAAATCCAGTCCAACATGGAAGAATGAAGCATGTCAATATTAGACATCACTTCATTAGAGATCATGTGCTAAAAGGAGATGTCAAGCTGGAGCATTTTCCTTCTTAAGAACAGCATGCTGACATTTTCACCAACCCATTACCAAAGGACCAATTCATCATACTGAGGCAGTTAATTGGTATGGCAAATCCATGTTAAAGAAGAATAAGGAAGGAAATGAAATTCTTAAAATTTTGGCTAAGTGTTGAAGATCAAGCTCTGAGAAGACACACAGATAAACACCGTCAATATTTATAAAGTAACAGCGTGAGATTCAGTTTCGCGGTTCTATTTCAATCTCCATGTTTCAAAATGATGTGCTTTTGAATTGAAACTGTCATTTACTAAACTCATCATTTTGCTGAGACGGTTCATTAGTTGTTAATCACAGCGTTAATTATTCATCTTAAGCTGAGATTATGACACGTACCCTCTAAAATGGGTCTCTACCTATAAAAGTTAAACTTAAAAAGGCTCAAGGGTTACTTGCTTTCTGAATCTGAAAACCTAAAAGCATTCGAACCCTAAATTCTCTCTTCTGCAAATTCTCTTTTCTTCTCCCTTCAAACTTTCAAATGGTGAAAATCAAAAGTACCTACAGACTCAAGGAAAACCATTAAGATGAAGATTGTGGTGGATAATTAAGGAAAATAGAGAAAATCGCCTTGAAGAAGGGAATTCAAATCGCCAAAATCGCTTGGGAAGATAACCTAGACTTTGGCCCAGTCTATATGGTTGATTATGAAGGACTTCTGCTAAATAAGATGATGCACAGAGTCATCAAACAATAGCAACTCAATACCTTTCTAAAGATGGAGGGTCCAGCAGTAACAGGACTCATGAGAGCCTTCTACACTCATTTATACACTATTGAGGGCTTCAATGATGTCTTGATGATGGAGCGTGCAGGCAAGACCACACTGATCTGTAGTAGGCTCATTTTGAGCATTCTCAACATGCCTAATTCAGGCACTCAGCTCAGAAGATCTAGGGATGAAGATACTATGGTTATGCCTGAAGATTGGGAACTCCCCGCCAACTATGTATCTAGGGAAATTGCAGCCAGCGGAATGTCTTGGGAAGCTAGGATGTGCCATGACTTGGTTGTGAAGCTATTGCTACCAAAGACTAGCTCGTTGACTAGCTGCACCTATTTTGAAAGGTGTGTGGTCTACCATATGGTAGAGGGTAAGAAACTTAATTGGCCAATGTTAATACTCCATCACCTGTCCAAAGTGACTACCATCTATCCCTATGGCTACCTCATATTTGAAATAATGAGGGCAGTGAAAGTCGATTTGGGTGAGTTTTTGGGGGAGTCTAGTAGATCGATTCTTCCATTAAAGAAAACGCTGGAGATGTCTCACTTCAGCAAGTTATCCCACCAAAAGGTGCATGCTAGATACAACAAAGCTAAACAGAAGCGCAAGCTGAAGTTAGTACCAACAGTAGTACTTGTGGATATCAGCAAGGAGGAGGAAGACCCCTTTATGGCTGATTTTGGGGATGACTCAAGCTTTGACAATGTCCCCATTTCAAGCATCCTTGAGATGGTTGCTACTACTTCTTCTACAGCACAACAGGCTGCTTCCTCTAAGGACAAAGGGAAGAGCCCAGTTAAGTCTAGTGAAGCTCCTGCTCAACCCCAGCACTAGAGGAGACAAATGAAGGCCAAAAATTGCTCACAAAGAGAAGTGGAGGCCAAATTTATTATTGAGCAGATGGCAGAGGATAAAGAAGAAGAAACTGAGTCTGAGGCTAAGGAAACCCTGCGCCAAAGAAAGTGCAAACTAGATACCTCAGAAGAAGCTGAGGAGCAGGGCGAGGCCAAGAAGACTAAGGAAGAAGCTGCTACTGAGCTTGATGAGGTAATTGCCAAAGCTAAAGGCACTCAGCACAAGAGCTCTGCCACCCACAGACCTCTGAAGTGCAATGTTTAGGTGGTGAGTAGTGAGGAAGATGTAGGAGCAACCCAATCCGATATTCTTGAGGAGTCTGATCCTCAGAATCCCAACATCTCCTTACCCCCTGTCACTCAAACTGAGGAACCTTCTACATAGTTTGAAAAACCTCAAGCTGACCCATCCTTGGGTCAAACAGCTAACCCAGAGGCCCCATTAAATCCTACCCCTATTTCTTCAAGTCCTGTACCTTCTTCCCCTATCCATAACCAATCCTCTCCTATTCACATTTCTTCACCAACCACTAGTTAAAACCATTCCTCTCCACCTCCTTCACCAGTACCTAACCCTTCTCCAATACAACATCAAACTCAAACCACAGTTCCTTCTACTCCTCTTAAGCAGTTCCTTCCTCTGACTAAACACCACCTTCTTCTTCAAACCAATCCTCTACCCCCTTAACCCATCTGGTAAAGGAATTTTCTAATACTGAGAACTCCACTCAATAGGAAAAAGCAAGTGATCAGTTTACTGAGGCAAATTTTATAACCAAGGAAGCACTTGAATCCAGCAGACAGCTAGAAATGGATGATAGATCCTTCCTCGCACAGATCCGTGAGTTAGCTAGACTGTAATTTCCAACACTCAGGACTGATGCTGAGTTAGATGGAGTAGTAAGCCAAGTGCTACTGACTCAAGAATTGATGGACTTATCTGCCAAACCCAAGGTAAAATTACCTGAGTTCGAACAGCACACAAGTGTGCCCAGTGAATCTCTCTACTTTGAGGAGTTTGAGAGAATCCAGGCCAGCTTGTTGGTTATTCGAAATCACTTGGCAAAAGAGAGTGCCAAGAGTTTGGTTGATAAGATGGCATTGATCCTGAACGGATTAACTAAGTCTGCAGCCCAGCTTGGGGCAGCTACTACATCCATCCCCACATCTACTGTGCTAGCAAATGCTATCGCAGGAAAGATAAAGGGTAGTGTGGGTGCAGCCACTGAGCAGCTAAGTCTCTTGAGTACTAACATGGCTACTCAGGTGACACAAATTCATGAATTCGGTAAGGAACAGGCCAAAATAAAGAGGCTCACTAATCACAAGATTACCGAGCTGACCACAGAGGTGGTGACTACAAAGGACATTGGCCATAGCATAGCTAAGGTTGTGGAGCAAGAGGCCAAGTTCATCCTCCTTCATGACCAAAAATAAGACCAAGTCTTGAAGCTGTTGGAGACTATCTCTGCAAAGCTAGATAAGGCACCTAGCGGTAATCTAGAATCTCTCAACACCAAGATGGAATCAATTCAATGAGAGATCACAGACCACATTATGGACAAGGTTACCTCTTCACAGAAGTTCCTTGTATCTGCTATGGGACAAATCTTCCCTACCTTCCCTATGCCCAGTATGCCTTCAAGCGAGTCTCTATGCCCAAAGACTGGATTGTCAGTTCACGCCAAGCTTGATGAGTTGAAATCTAACATTGATACCACAGCACTGAAGATTGAGGTCCTTACAAAACTGAGAGAAATGGATGGCGAGGATATTGAATTCACTTCTAAAAATGTAGCTGCCATCTGTCTTCAGATCTACGACATTGACTCAAGGTTGAAGATCGCACTAACAACAACAGACTTCCGTGGCTTATTCCAATGTTTTCAATAGTTCGCGAGCCAAGGTTTTGATAATATCGCTCATCTCTCAAGGTGCCATCATCTATTGCTGAGTGAACTGAATGACTAAGAATTCCTCTCAACTAAGAGCAAGGAGCAATTGGAGCAAGAGATTTCCCCTACAATCATAGGCTAGCAGGAAAGCTTCCAAACTGCTCTCGACACCCTTAATCTATGCTTGGATCAAATTATTCAAGGCTAGATAGCAATGGGGGAGAAAGTAGTTGAAGATGATGTCCGAACGGCAAGTCAGCTCAAGGGATCTCTTCCTCAGCACAGGGATCCACGACAATGGTTAAGAGCTTAGGACAAGGACAAGTAGAAATAGCACGGATCTTCTTCCTCAACTCATAGGCTTTAGGCTAGTTCAAAGTAGTTGAATAAAAACTTGTAATATGACTTAATGTAATCTTAGCTCAGAACATATGTTATGCACTGACTAAGTTTCTTATTAATAAAATACAAATTTTTCACCTCAAAGTTAAGTTCTTCTTAACTTATAACTTGTTGTATGAATGCCTCTGCTGTAATGATATATGTGATGCAGGAATTCATACAAAAGACCAAACCTTGAAGAAAAGCTAAAATAAGATAGAAGTCCCAAAAAGAATATCCTCTAAGTATGGGGGCACTGAGCTGCTTAAGGAAGACTCACTCAGTATGGGGGAGTTCAAGCTGACTAAAGAAAGTCACTCAGTAAAGGGAATCTTATGTCACCTTCCAGGTATTTTATGCTATTCTTAAACTATCTTAATTAATCAAATTATTCATCTACCTAGTTTTCTATCTATCCAAAATGGCGGAGATTGTAGAACCCAAGTTAAAAAGTACTTAACAGTACTTACGAAGTTTTGGAAATAGCAAACCTAATAGGTAAGCGAATTTAATTAAGTACTAAGTATACTCTTAATTAATGAAGTAGACTTGAGTATTGTGGAAAAATCAACTCAGTTTACTGTAAGTAATTAATTAAATTACGGCTTGTATAGGAAAAGCTGAGTTCTGCTTTACTAAGTAGAATCCATGATGAGTACTATGCAGTTTAGGCAATAGTCACTCAGCATGAACTGAGTGCTGCTTTTATTAATTAAAAACAATTCTTTCTTATGACATTTTGAGAATTAATTGACAGTTGTACTACTAACAGTTTCTATTAAGAAACAGAATACTCTTTTTTGTTGCTTTCTAAATCAATGTAGCAAACAATAGAATATTCACAAGTCAAAATGGCTCCACTCCACTAAAGTTTGTGTGATACTTTTTCACAAAAGTCCAAGTAGAGTGCACCTCTATCAACCACCATTCCTTAGTGTCTCTACGCATACCAGAACATGTCAGCAACTTCAACCAATCAAGATTGTTCATTGCACAACACGCGTCTCTCTCTCCAAATCGGTTCACTTAAAGATAAAAGGGCTTTCATCCATGGAAGCTTACCTCGCCTCAACATTCATTTTTCTATCTCTGAATGTCCTAGAAGCTATCTCCAATGGGAAGATTTGAAAGACGTGAAGAGAAGAAATATTAAAAAACTATAGAGATGAGAAGTCTTCAACGGCTACCCTGCAGATCCTCTAAGTATAAATAGAAGACTGAAGTAGACATTCAAACATGGGAAGTGAACTACTAATCACATTGAATTTTCTAAGAGCTAAGCCACTATCATTCTAGCTTCCCAGAAATTCAAAATCAAGCAATCAGCAAACAATTATTTCTATATCTATTTGTAATAGAGAGAATTCATTTTGAGATATAACATTGTAAGGATTCAACAGTTTATAAGTTGAATTCAGTTCACTAGTCTCTTTTGAGATCTTGAGTGTTTGTTTGGGAAGGTTACCCAAATTGAGGAAGTGGTAGTTAGAAAGGAGGGACTTTTTGTAATTTATTTTATTCAACTTGTGTGTCAGTTTGGGAAGGGCACCCAAACTGAGGTTGAGCGGTAGTTAGAAAGAAGAGACTTTCTGTAATTATACCTACCCACTGTAAAGGCTTCTCCGCCTAATGAAGGAACGAACCACTAGTGGATTAAAGCTCGGAGAGGGATCCGGGGACTGGATTAGGCAGAGGCTGAACTAGGATAAAATCTCAGGTGTAGTCGTTCTAAATCTAAGCGTTTAGCTTCATCAGCATATTGCTCATTCATCTCTCTTATATTTGCTTATTATCCATCTCGCACTGAGTAATCTTCACTCAATAAGAGGTTGAAGATAAACTGTGTCAGCTTTGCTGAGCAGTTTATAAGTTTTTATATCCCACTCAGCACGCATATAAAAATCATACTAAGTTAACTATAAAATGAAAATAATTAAAAAGTTACCCAGTATTCACATTCACCCCCCCCCCTCTGTTATTGTTATTAGCTGATTTACGGACCAACAAAACTGCTCAAGGAGTGCCCAAAAATTGTGGGTTAGTGTGCATGTAGTGAATCAAAGGTGTTTGACAGTTTTAATAACATTCGAACCGCTACCAAGGGGGCCTCGGCGCCCCCTCTTGAGGGAGCGCTCCTGGTTGGGGCACCCTCACCCTCATGTAGGAGGCGCCGGTGCCCCCAGCTCAGGGGAAGTCCATGTTTGGCTTCCCCCACGAGCCAAGGTGTGCTCAGTTTGGACCTTTGGTGCTCTTTTGGTTTGTTTTGGATACGTATTGGGTACTTTTTGGATGTGTTTGGGTATTTTTGAGTGTGTCGGGTATGTTTTGAATGCTTGAATCATCTCGAATATTTCTCGTAAATGACATAAAGTCCCCTCACGGTTGTGGAAGCATAAAAAGGCCAAGTTTAAAAGACTTCATTATCATTCTGTGAGACGGTGGAAATATCATTCTCACAACCGACTAGTGAATCAAGTCAACTTAATTTTGATCGAGTCACCTTGACTATTAAAGTCACATTCCTGAGTAATAAAGTTACCTTGGACTAATGAATTATCCTAAATAGACCAGTGAGTTGAGTCAACTAAAATTTTACCAATGAGTCACCGCAATTATTAAACTCACATACATGACTAATAAAGTCACCTTAAACCAATGAGTTAATCTGAACTGACCAATGAATCGTGTCAACTTAAATTTGACCAACAAATCACACCAGCTATTAAAGTGACATTTGTGGCTAATAAAGTCACCTTTGGAGTAATTAGTTAACCGAATTTAAAATATGTTAAAATGAACTACACTTACACTTAAATATTTAAAAAATGACTTAATTTCCTGAGTTTCTTTTCTTAGGAAAGGCAATCAATCTCTGTTGATACTCCATCAATATTTCGACCAATCAAATTTTTCACTAAAAATATATAATCAATAGTACATTCATTCATGCATATATTCATGCACTCTTTCATTCATTTATTCATTTAGGAGTCACAGGGTGAATACCCAATACTTTTACTAACACTTGACCACCTACGTTTCAGGTTGAAAACACAATAATACTTGACTAAGGAAAATTCTAGGTACAACAAGAGTCAAGAATCCCTTAGTTTGGAATCACTTATCGATTTCTTTTTTGATTTGGTACCAAAGAACACCATGGCGAGCGAAGAAGCCTTTAATCAGGCAATCCAAAACTACATGAACACCCTGGATTTCCGAAATGCTATGGAATTCGATGTTCATCTAGCTCAAAGAAAACAAAAGAAAAAGAAGTTGAATTAGCGAAGCTGAGGGCCAAGTTGGACAATATTGAGACCATTGTTTCCCAAGTAGAGATAATGACTAGTCTATCCATTGCATAATGCATCTATATCAACAAGTTCTTACTTAGTGAATCTGATGCTATTCCCGTCAATTTTGTAATGCCTTATTTAGCTCTTTAAAGTAGTGTTAGGTTACCTTAGACTCATGTTGAGGGTTATCATTGGATAATGAATAGCATGGTAGTCCCAAAGGCCCACATTATCAATCTTTTCCAGACTACCCTCCGTGGACTAGTAATTAACTAGTATATAAGCATGTCTTCTGATGTAAAGTTTGATTGGATGAAACTTGGCTCAGCATTCATTGAGAATTATGCCTTTAATTTTTAAGCCAAAACCACTCTGGAAGATCTTAAGAGAGTGAGATAACGTCCCAATGAAACTTTTGAAGTTTATTATTTAATGTGGATGGCAGTCCGAATCTTAGTGAGTGGAGGCCCAAAACATGAAGCCTGATTGTAAAATTCATGGAAGGGTCTAGTCAAAGGTACCGATATGAGACGAAAATGAAAAGGTTTGAAACCTTTAATGATGTGGTAGATTATGCCAAGAAGCTCGAAAAGTATGATGAGCGGGAAAGGCTAAAGAAAGAAGAGTGTTAAGCCTATAATAAGCCCAAGAGCTATGAAAGGGGAAATACTTTTAGGTATAACAACTTACGATACTCCAAACCAGCTTGTAATGTCACTATTAAGATTATTATTGCTGCTCAAGTGCAAATATATCAATCCAACTCACCTTAGGTTGAATATTTATCCTAGATATTCACTAACATGTGAAAGGCTAACAATCTATAAAATATCAAGCCTTTTGTTCTAACTTCTACTGTAGACAAGGATAATTTTTGTGCTTACCATGTCATTAAGGGGTATAGGACAAACGAGTGCACTTGATTATTGAAAGATTTACAATAAGTCTTTGCTGATGAAAAGATCAAGGAACTAGAAAAGAAACTTAACCCTCAAACTAACCCTTTATCAAGCTTCTAAGTAGCTGTGAATGTTATCAATATTTGCATAAGAGGAGATGCCTAATTCCAAGATGTTTATGAGAATTTCCACTATGACCAAGGAAGGGGAGACAATGTTCTTTTCAATGACATGTATGTCATCTGCCAAGTGTACCAGTATGTTAAAGAAATGAGAAGATAAGGAAGGGATCATTATCAAATCCTTGACAATATGTTTTATTGGGGTAACACTAATCCCAATGAACATGATGAGAAGTTCTTGTAGTTCATGCAAAACCTTTATATCTCAATGATTGTTTTTGCTTCTCAATTCCAATGATTTCTTATGGGGCCAACTCTCTACTAGTTTAATACTCTATTGATGGGAGGAAATTGGAATTAGGTTTATCTTTCAAGGGCTTCATTCACCACTTCATTATTAATTATCCAGAAAATTTAGGCATTCATCAATGGGAAGAACGTCAAGTTGATAGATGTAATGCGGGCTTGGAAGACCACCCACCGGCACTTCCACTACTTCATCTAGGCACCTTATATCCTTACATGGTCCTAATTTTAATGGAGTGATGCAATTTTAATTTGGAAACACTTCTAATCAAGCCCTAAGGGGAACCCAAAAACATTAAATAGCAATAAGGAGAATTGTATAACCTAGAAAGAGCTTGGAATGATCCAAAGTATTGAAATAGATACTTAGATGTGGAGAAGTACAAAAAGAGCCATAAGAATTTTTCCAGGAAGCTAGGGAGAGTTTTGATAGATATGGAAAAGTCCTTGTTGAAGCACATGATGATTTAGAGAGGATGATAACTAAACTCAACAATGTCCTTCAATGAGTTGAGGGACCTCAAAACCCTCTTCCTCAAAAGAAGAATCGGAAGAAGAAGAATACCCTAAAGAAGATCAGCACTTGTAGCTTGAGGAATGGATTAATGCATTTGCACCTTACCTAGCTCCGCATCTACAGCTGGAGAATTTGAATTTTAAATAATCACGTGGGAATCCTCAAGTTAATTCAATGAGAATTCTTAAGGATGAAACTTGAAGGTTCAGATGCTGAGAATGGATGGTATTCTCATGAGAAACGAGAATTGAAAGAAGGGTTAGCTAGTCTTCCTATAAGAGAGGAGGAAAATCCCGAGTAATACCCTTTCTAGAATTTTAATAATGAAGATGAGATATTGGGAGTACACCCCATTTCGCAATGGAACTCTGAGCTTGAAGAAGTTGATCTCAATGTCAATCTACTAAATTGGGACATTGATTTTGAAGATGATATAGAATTTTAAGAAACATTGCATGTCATATTGATGGAGAAATAATAAACCCAAAATAAGAATATGAAGAAGAGGATTTTGATGAACCACCCATCCATTAGGTAGGTGCATTTAAACATAATAACTCAAATATCCCATATGGCAGGGTAATTAATTTTGATAATGAAAGCTTAGCTAGTTATCAAGAAGACATTTATGGCATCTTTAGATAAGCAGGAAGCTAAGATGCCGATGACTTCACTAACTTTGATTATGAAAATGAATGTATTGTTTGGGGTTATATTCACATGATCTGAGAACAAGGTCAAGAACCTTCTACAGAGTACATTATGATAAGAATTAGAGAATAAAATGAACAATCTCTTACCACCAATATGGTAAGAGATCTAGAAACACAAGAACAACTTAATATTACTTTTGATGGTATTAGGGACCAAGGACTCATCTTTACATTTTCACGAGAATTATGAATAAATGAAAAGTTCATTTTTCCCATTAGCCATTATTCTTCTGGATGGCTTTGAGAGGAAGATCACTTGTTTGGTTTAAAGGATTGATTCTTTACCAAAAATCTTTCGAGAATGTTCTATCCAAAATCTTCCTAGACTATTTCTTCTAGATTAATCAACTAGAAAACATGGTCCTAGAAAAAGATGATAAAGGATGACCATTACACTACATGTGTTGGGATGTAGCTAGATTTTGTTACCCATCTAAGGACTCATCATTGATCAGTTCAAAGCAACATCCCCAAAGTTATGCATTTGGGAACTCCTTATCAAATCCTAAGAACATTAATTGGCTATTTTCAAAAAGCTTATGGAGATTGAGACCTCACATTTGGCATCGCGAAATCAGGTCTGTGCATTACTCAATACCGAAACAAGCATAGTAACCCTTGACATCATCTTCACTAAATACTTCTAGATGAAGGAACTTGATATAATAGGGCTCTCTATTTGAAAGCAAATGTATTTGGTCATGTCATACCTTATGTCATGGTTGATGATGGCTCATCCTTGAATTTTGCCGAAGGAAAATCCTCTCGATGTAAGGAATAAGTGAAGGGGCGTTTAAGAAGTCTCTCATAGTTATAAAAGCTTATGATGATTCCAAGAAGTCTATAAGATAATGAGAACAATTCCAAGAAGAATGAAGAATCCTCAACTAAAGAGGAAGAGCTTCTTAATGCTCTTACTAAAATTCTCAAGGTACAACTCAAGCTGGTAGCAGAAGTTAATCATTGAGTTAAAGAGGAGTATATAGAGGAAGTCATATATGAATTGTTCAGAACATGAAAGGTAAGGAAAAGATGGGAATTGATGATAATGATGAGAAAATACTAATGATTCCACATGAGGAAGTCACGAAGGAGTAGCCAACCGATGTAGCAGCAACCGAGGTCTAGCTTGCCAAAGACGAGGAGCCCACGCCCATTGAAGAGGATGAGTCCTTTGCCTTTATCTCTAATATATTTGAGTTGAACAATGTATTTTATGGTGCATACAATAAAGTTAAAGACTTTACTTATTTGGATTATCTTTTTTATTATGATTCCATGCATCCATTCCACCATACATCCAACATTTTCAATATTAACAATACTATAACTAAAGAAATAAATTTAGACACAGAAGTTGATCCTAAAATGGTATTTATTTTTCTGATTAACTATTCGCTAAGAAGAGAGAGATTTATAGAATTAATAAAAGAACACATTTCGGCTTTCACGTGGTATCAACAGTCACATCGCTGAGCATTAGATTCCCAAAGATCCCAAGTATCACCAAATAAAGCAGAAAATGGGTCATTTAATTGAAAGAATAGATTCCCAAGCACATTATGGAAAAATTCCTCCAGGTGGTAGAGTATCCTACATGGTTGATAAATGTAATGCTAGTTGCTAAAAAGGATGGAAAGGTCAGAGTCTACGTGAATTTCTAAGACTTGAATAAAGCCACTCCAAAGGATGATTTCCCACTACCACACATTGATGTGCTAATTGATAGTGATGCGAGAGCCTCTATGTATTCGTTCATGGATGGATTCTCCGAATACAATCAAATGTGGATGAATGTGATTGATAAATTCAAAACCGCTTTCATCATGAAATGGTGCACATACTACTATAGAGTTATGTCCTTTGGGTTGAAGAATGTAGGGGTAACTTATCAAAGGGTAGTCACCACATCATTTCATGAATTGATTCACAAAGAGGTGGAAGTATATGAGGACAACATATTAGTGAAGTTTACCACTCTTGAAGAACAGCCTGCTATATTGGATAGATTCCTCACAAGGATAGATAACTGCAACCTTCATCTCATCATAAAGAAGTGCATATTTTGGGTTACATCAGGAAAGTTTCTAGGCCATATAGCAGCCTAAAGAGGTAGCAGGATCGACCATGATAAAATAATGGCTATTAGGAAATGCTTGCATAAACAACAGTGAACAAAGTAAGAAGCTTCTTAGGTTGTTCATGGTATGTCACTCAATTCATAGCATGATTGACTTCTATAAGAAAGCCCATCTTTAAAATTCTCAAAAAGAAACAACTAATAGAATGGAATGAACATTGTCAAGAAGCACTTGATAAAGTAAAAGCTTACTTAGCCAGTCCTCTAATATTGAAACCACCCAATCCTAGGAAGCCATTATTTCTTTACTAGGTTATTGAAGAAACATTCATAAGGGCAATGCTTGTCCAAGTGTGCAAAGGCAAGGGAACATGAGATATACTACCTCAATAACAAATTTCTAGAGGATGAGACTCGATACACAAATGTAGAGAAAAAATTTGCAACAATTGTATAGCTAACCAAGAAGCTTCGACACTACTTCCATTCCTATCATATACAAGTAGTGGCTAAAATAAACCCAATGAAGTATCTCTTCGAGACACCCTCATTAACAAGGAAATTATCGAGATGGTTATTATTACTCTCTGAGTTTTATATTGAGTATCTGATCAAGAAGGTTATCAAAGAAAGAGAAGTAGTAGAATTCCTAGAAAACCAACCATTAGAATCTAAGTATCTAGATAAATTGGAAATCTCAAATGAGTAGTTAGCCACACTAATAAAAGAGCCAAAGAATTAGATGATGTTCTTTGATGGAGTTGTGAATAAAATGGGGGCATGCCTTGGGGTCATAATCATCAAAATTGATGAAAGGGTAATACCTTTGTAAAAAATGGCTGGAATTCATTACAACCAACAATGGGGTTGAGTTTGAAGTTTACTTGTTCGGGAAGACTACTTTAAGGAATCAGGAAGTCGATAAGGTCAAAATTATTGGTGAAACTTCTTTGATAATCAAGCATGTTACTAGTGATTTGGAATTAAAGTAAGAGTCTATTGGGCCATACTTGGAAGCCAGATGGAAGAAAGTAACACTATTTAATGAATGTGAATTCTGCTACATTCCTAGAGATCAAAAGCAAATGCAGATACTCTAGCTACCTTAAGGACCCTGAAATCCACCAATAAAGCCACTTATCATAGAAACCACAAAATCCCCATTTTATGTCTTCATTACATGTATCTTAATGATAGAAGAAGAACCATGTTATAATTATATTTTCAAGTATCTAGAGATGGAAGCTATCCAGAGGAAGCTAAAACTCTAATAAAAACATGTTAAGAAGACTAGATGTTCAATTCTATCTTGTAAAAGGAGAATTGTTCAAAAGATCCTCCAACTGTTTGTTGTTGAAGTACTTAACTTAGCAAGAATATAAGAAAGTGATGAAAGAGATACATACAAGAGATTGTGGTCCACATATGAATGGTATAATGCTAGCCAAGAAGAGTTAATGAATGGGGTATTGCTAGTTAACCATGTTCTCCTATTTCATCAAAGAAGCTAAATTATGAAATTCCTGCCAAATTCTTAGAGATATCAATCATCTACTACCAATGGAATTTTAAAGTTTAACTACACCTTGGCCATTTTCAGCTTGAGATATTGATATCATCAAAGAAATAAAACCTTATTCGATGAATGGATATTGATTCATCATGGTTGTAATCGATTACTTCTCCAAATGGGTCCAAGCATAATCTTACATGAACATCAAAGCTAAGAAGATGGCTCGATTCTTAAATAAAAACATCTTTGCTAGGTACATCATTCTTCATCACATTATGTTTAATAATGAGGTATAGCTCCGAGGAGACTCTACAAGTTTAATGGAAAAATATGGGAATGAGCATCAACACTCTTCACCTTATAGGTCATAGGTAAATGGAGTAGTAGAAGTAGTTGACAAATCAATCAAGAAGATTTAATCAAAGATGGTCATCTACAATAGAGACTAGGTAGATCATATACCCTTTACTTTATGGAGTTACATTACTAGCATCATAATTCCAAGCATAGACTCCATTTTCTCTTGTGTATACCATAGAAGCAAAGCTATCAAAACATGAATGGGTGAAAGAAAGTATGAAGAATTGAACTTAATCAACAAAAAATGTTTGGCGGCTCTTAACAGTCTCTAAATGTACCAACAATGCATGGTAAGAGCTTACAATACAAAAGCTAAATTGTTAAAATCAACCTTTGAAAATTGGTGATCTAGTCCTAAAACATGCTCGTAATACACACATTGATGCTCGAGGAAAATTCAAGCCAAATTTAGAAGGTCCGCATGTGGTAAAAAAGATCTTAGCAAAAGAGCTGTCAAGATCATGGATATAGATATAAATGAGTTCATCATTCCAGTCAATTGAGAAAAGCTGAAACATTAATTTTGGGAATAAATACCATTAACTTCTATGATTATATGATGCTTATTTTAAGATGGTAATGTTGTTAATGACATG
The DNA here is from genome assembly GCA_949673415.1 of Euphorbia schlechtendalii. NCBI lineage: Eukaryota > Viridiplantae > Streptophyta > Magnoliopsida > Malpighiales > Euphorbiaceae > Euphorbia > Euphorbia schlechtendalii. The sequence goes on from CATIWQ010002068.1 coordinate 15,056, forward strand.
TTATATGTGCGCATTAATTGGGCATGCGAAATCATTTGATGAAAACATACATTCACAAGTATAATTTGCTTTACTACACATAAATGAATTACAAACAAAGATAGAAGGAAAAGAAGAAAAGAAGAAAGACGAGGCATGGGCCTTTATCCTTACATAAACGATACTTTTTGATAATGATAATGTGAAACCTAATGATCGATAAGGCTACAATGAAGGCGAGCAGTCTCAACCTTCTTCTCCTCAAAAGTGGTAAGTCCATTGATCCTCCCAAACCAAGTGTGATAAGCTCCATCAAGATAAATATTAGGTGAAACAGTGATGTTCATCGGGACCAGAATGTGGCCATTCCACCCCTCTTCATACCTATTTTTCATCTCCTTCATTAAGTGAACTTAGAATCAGGGATAGTGCACATATATTCAAGTGAGTGTTTTGGACTACCATATTGTATACACAAGCATCCGTGAGAGTGAGAGATGACCTCTATGAAACCTACCAAGATCACATCTCCCATAGTAACATGAGTAATCGCATGAGTCATCACCCACCAAGGGCAGATCCATCGAATATCTCAAGTAGTGTGAGATTTTAGGAAATTGCGCCAATCCTCAGTGTTAAATTTCTTGTGATTACAATCATCTATTTTAACCAAAGAACATTATCCTCAATGATCATTCAACCTATAATGGACCTCATTCGAGATCAATAGAGCGACTAGTTTATCCCAAAGCCAAAGCTACTAGAAGCAATTTGCAAAATAAGTAAAGAAGAAGACTGAACCGAGCACAAATGATAGAAATTATTATTATTTACCTGAAGAGGAAGTTTGATACCACTAATGGTAACATTAGCACCATTACAATAAAATAGCAGATAGACCAGTGTCTTAGCTAAAATTAATGCAATAGTAAATTCTCCACTCAACATCTAAGAGGTGACTATCAAATACACGAAGCTACAAATATTAGTAGGAGTCTCATAGAGGAAAACTCCCAACAACATTAAACATACAAGGAGTAATTAGATCGCATAAATAGGGCGGCAATGATTTAAGACTATGTGGAGAGCCATGAAAAGTCTTAGGCCTTCGTTACTACGCTCCCTATAGATTAGCCTACGCTTATCAATCCTTGAAATATGGAAGTGATTCATCAACTCATCTGTAAACTTAGGACAGTGTGATGATAAGGAAATCAACAAGTCTGTTAGAGCCATTAAAAATCCACAAAATTCCTCATACATGGGATACAACTCTTGCTCTTCGAAGCAAAAAACACTATATGATTGTTAATTAAGGCAATTAATGAACATGCGAACTAGCATGATAGAATTTCAAAATTAAAATTAACACTAAAGGAACTCCTAAGATGCTTTTGATTTATAAAACTTATTAAAAGAAACTTAACATCAAAGTTTAGAGCATTACCCGGTTGATGTGTCCCTTCCTTTGGTGTGGTGCAGTGATCCCTTAGAACAATCGGACAACCCTTTCTTAGCACAAGCTTCCAAAATAGGATAGCCTCTATGATAAGTCTACACGAACCTCACTGACTGAAACCTCACGTAGAGGGAGAACTCATCGGTTAACAAGAGGCTAATAGACCACTCATAGACCAATCAAAAATAAATGCGAAGGCTCTTTTCTGAAATAGGAATAAGCCTTCAAAATAGTTCTCATAAATGCTAGAGAAACTCGTGGAGGATCTCGTAAAAACTTGCAAGAAAAAAGGAGTCAAAACTAAAAAGGATGATTGAGTTGAAGTGAGAATAACTGAAGGGGAAGGGGGATATTTATAGCCCAAGGGGAGAAAAATGGCTCCCCTTAAAACTGATGTGGAATTAGTGATTTCTCACCAATCTCACATATATGTAATTCTTGCCCATGTACTACTCTACAAGAATCTCAAGGAGCAGTGTGCCACACAAGGCAAGCCCCATGATGGGCTTACCTTTCTTGCAACGTGGGCTCTCCCACAAGTGCTACCAAGCATTGCTTGTGAACCCACGAGCTCTTCTCGCATAGGCTTACCTCGTGGGCCTTTGCGAGATTTCTCTCGCATGGCCCACTTGTGGTTTTCTAGCTTGATTAAACTTTTCCCCTCTTTCTCCATATGCTAGTCCAACCAAAATTGGTCCATCCAAAATAAGTTTGACACTCCCTTTGATTCTCAGTGTAGACCCCATCTATAAGTTTTTTATTCAGTCCGGTGGAGGCCCAATGTATGTGACCTCTTAGGATCCTGAAGTATAGAGCCGCTAGTGGTTGACCCAAACTTGGCTTCCATATGGGAACCTATAGGCTCAGTATTCCAGATCGATATGGAACTCGATAACTCTAGTCGATCAAATGGGCGTTCTAGCAAAGGCGTATTATCCCCCGATACTCGGAACGTCACATGCCTGTGACTAGATCCGGTTATGCAATAGTAACCAATACTAATACAATCCTTCCATCAAGTTAAGTTCCATCTAGTTTATTGAGCTCAGATTAAGTGTTAGCTCATGTAGTAATCATAGCTATCTCGGAATTAGACTTGTTCATGAAGAACACCACTCGCCTTTATGTATTGAGATTGACTAGAAACCCATTCTATCAATCTCATACTCTGATAAGAGGTTTATAAGTGTTTCACTTAAACAAGATGCCTTAAGGTGCAACTCCCATTATATCACTATATCAAGTAGCGATAGATCCCATCTTAACTACTTGACTTACCAACAAACGATGATCACTAAACCCATAATCACCCGTATCATCCTAATCACCAAGGTATGAATAAGTATGACCTAAAGTATAATAACTACTGCATAAGGTAACCAATATTGAGGATATTCATACTGCTATTGCAATAAAACGTGACACTAATACATGGATATAGTTATTTCTGAGTGTTTGCCTTATAGAGGTCTCACTACACCATAGATGGCCTGCAGAAACCGAAATAGAAATGGTTGCTCCGAAAGGGTGTCATTTGTTATGAAAAAAGGGACTTGTAGCCATCGTTTATGAAATTGGTTTAAAAACGTTGCTTATATACAAATTTGTAACAAAACTCAAGTTTAGGTGACGTTAAATGGGGTAAAAGAGAAGTAAATTTTGGTAAATCCTGCTCTTAAACTTTCACTAAATAATTTATAAAATAAAAATTGACCTAATATAGAAGCTCTTTCCTATTTCGGCTTTGATTGTGAGCAAGTTTTATAAGAATTATAAAAGATAAGAAATGAAAGGATAGTACAGTGAGGAATGGTATTTGATGGAAACATAAAGGATGGAGAATATTGTATTTGGGAAGAAATGATGGTTTTATAAAGTATAAATCATTCGCAAATTACCTAATTATCCTTGTAACTAAAAGAGCTTTATTAATAAAAATATAAACCAGTGGCAAAATAGTAATATTTGTTATCATTTTATGATATCCGACCAAATTGGGGGATGCTAAATACCATGGTTTTCAGAACCGGGCCGGTTATTGAAATCGGTGAAGAAGGTGGTTCATGGATTTAAGATTCAACTGGATTAAATCGTTGATCGAACCAGATTTTCTAAAAATCGAAAAAATATAATTTAAATAAGATATGATGAATTTATTTACACAATACACTAAATAAATAAAATAAATACGTAATTTAAAATTAAGTAAAAGTTTTATATAGATATTATAAAAGAAATATAATACAAACGTGTATTAAATAAGTATTGTAGTTGAGTGGTAGGTAAATGGAATAACAAGTTGAAGGTTCTGAGTTTGATTCCTACCTATTATAAAAAATTTAAAAAATATTATTTTTAACAACAATAAATGAATCGGCCTGTTCAACCGGTCAACGTCCGATCTTATTATTATAAATTTAAAAAATATTATTTTCCAAAAACATGCTAAAATGCTGGGAAGATCATCATTTTCAAATTCAGCCATCTTTTTACGATTCTTCCTCCCAAACACGCTCTGAAACACGCTCATCTCCTCTTCTTCTTTTCTCTGAAAAAATTGACGTAGGTATTCAATCTAACGATGAATTTGGAGATGGGAAGTGATAAACTTGACATTTCCTTGTTCAAACACAAACGAAGAAGAAGAAAATCATCTTTCTCCGAAACCAGCAAAACACAACCCCTTAGTTCAACACCTTATTTGGCGTTTTCTATGTTTGCTTGTAATAAAGAGGTAAACTCTCATCTCATTTCAAGACCAATTTACTCTTAATTCCTCCAGTATCATCAAATTTTCTATTTTTCTGAATCAATTTGATGAATTTATTTCCAATTTGAAGTCTAGATGGATTAGGTTATAATTTTAGTACACAATTGAAGAGAAGTCTTCTTCCACTCGCACACATTTTGTTTCTGTATTCTGCAAACTAATATGCAAAACGAAGCTAGGAACGAAGGTTCAGAATCTGTGCAATTCAGGATCTTTTTAGGACGAGAAACTGAAAACCCCACAAAAAACATAGTAAGAATGCTTAAAGAGAATCTTATGTCTTCTATTGTGTGTTCAAAAAGAGTACTGAAGTCGATTTTTAGTTTGACTCTCGCATTACTTTGTTGTTCTGTTTTTATCTTTTGCAATTTTAAAACTAAATTTGGTATACCTTTCTATTTCCCATGCTTTTAAGTATCAGTATAATGAATGTAGATTCGCGGAAACACAGAATTTTGAGGCTGGGCTTGCCTGGCTAGCTTTTAATATATCTTTAAGTTGTATGATATTTAGCTCGCAGAGGCAGAGGTGATACTTTTCAATTGCTTTCTTTAGTTACAGAGTTTCATCATACTTAGTAAAATTTAATATTTATTACCAAGGAATGATTTTCTTTAATTTTTTCCTATGATAAATTTATAATTTATTAATAAATTTATATATAATAAAATCCTCATTGTTTTTTAATTTTCCATTTTCGAGGAGCTTTCTTTCCAATTAATTCTTCCCCAGCATTTCCAATATGGAGCGGAAAAGGACCACAGCGCCAAAACCATCAAAACCACTTGTTGGGTATAGATTACATCCCAACGATGCAGAGTTAGTTGGTAATTTCTTGAAAAATAAGATGGTTGGCCTTGATTGTGAGAATATGCCTTAATTAATGATGAACAATATATGGTTGAAATGTTTTTATCCACGGTTTCCATTTTTCTGACATTACTATTAAGTTACTGTTGTGATTGAGTCTTTTATTTTATATTACAGAGTTCAGGATAGTCTTTCGTGTTGGAGACATAGTCGGGAAGGACTTTTTACCTCATGGATCAAGTGACAGGATAGTAACTGATGCTCTAGACAGGCTTATATTGATTACCTTACTGTAATTTTTGAGCTAAATTAGAAAATATTGGTTGAAATGTGGTTTCAGGGATTGTTTCTTGGCGGCCTCTTGTGTTGCAGCTCCATAAGAGTGATGAAGGTACCAGAGAATATGCAGAGTTGATGCACCTCCCAAGGAAACGGTTCACTGATTTTGGTACACCTCTGAACTTCCTAACTTCTTCATAGTTTGTACATGCTAGTCGTATGTGTGCTTCAGTATCCATCAATATTTTACACTTTTACTACATTGCAAAATAATGTTTTTATCTAGTTTTATATTGTTTAGTTATTATCATCATTGAAGTTATTTTAAACTCGCAGCTGTTGTGAGGAAGGAGATTCAAGACGAGACTAATAGAGAGACAGGGCGATAAAAAATGATTTTCTAATGTTCCAATTCATCTTAGTATATTTTCTCCTAATGGTAAAGTCAGCATAACTTATCTAGTGATTCCTATATTAATATTATATTACATCTGACATCTGTAATATGTATTAAATTCTAGCTCTTTTCTAGAAAAAACAAATATTCTTTTGGCTACTATAATATATCCCGTTGATTTAATGATATTTTCTATTTGCAGTTGTCAACCTCTTTGATTGATCTTCCGGGCTCACAAAAGTTGTTGTAGGTAGGTTGTCTCATACCTGTTTTGGCTTTCTTATCATATTGCATTTGGTCCTGCTAATGCTTTATTTTCCAATTTGTTTAACTCTTAGATTCTGATAATGGATTCAACACTTTTTTTAGTTAGTATTCATAGATTTACCCAGAAAGTTCTGAAGAGGTACATCAGACAAGTTCTTTTGTTGGTACATTTGTTTGTTTGTTTAACAATGGCCATTTATTGGAATGTAAATGGTCTAATTATTTACCATGTCCTACTTTGTTGTTTGTATGTTGCTTGTCTTGGTTATGCAACCTATGATATACATACAAAACTTCTGAAAGTTGGTTTTCGAGGGCTACCTTTTCTCTCTTTATGGACATATAGCTCTTATCAAAGCTTGTTTTATAGTGCATTCTTTGTCCCAGAGGATGGAACCAAGTTTCCCTTACCTATTCGTGGACCTATTATCAAAGCTTGTTTTCTTTGTCTTAAGTTACGCGATGCCACTTATTTACACATTTGCATTAATCTGCTCTTTTCACTTGCCAAAATAAACATTAACATCCTTGTATTTTTGTAAAGAAAGTTTGGCTGATTTTTTCTGCTATAGTTGACAGCCTCTATATGGACAATCCACAGGTTCGCATTATTGCTGCTCAAGCCCTCACAACCATGGCAATAAGGTTTGGCGAGCCTTTCAAGATACAAATATAAGAGTTTTTAAATGCGTTAGCCCATGGCGGGGTGCAGTCTCAGCTATCAGAATTTCATCTCAGCAATGGGGAAGATCAAGGGGCTAGTGGTACATGTGTTGGAGTTTTAATAAGTCCCACTTTAAGTGGTTTTGATGAAATGTACAGAGCGCAAGATGAATTGATAAAGTAAGTAACATGAATCTTGCTTTTCATTTCTATGAAACTTTTATTTTTTATTAATCTTCGTTATAATCTCCTATTTATAATATAAGGTTATTCGCTACCATGACAATGCAAATAAAGAATGGACAGATGAAGAGTTGAAGAAACTTTATGAAACCAATGAGAGGTTACTAGATCTTGTTTCACTATTTTGTTATGTCCCCAGAGCGAAGTATCTACAATTGGGGCCAATTAGGTATATCTTTCTCGTATTTCTTTTAGTATTTTGACTGCATTTTAGTTTGTAGTGTTTGCTTTGCTTTGTTGAGACAAGAGAAAGAAAGAAATGTATTGTCTGATTAATAGAGAGGGGAATTCACGTATATATACGAGTAGAGATAATGCAATATAGGTAAGTAGTAAATAGAAATTAATAGGAATCAATTCTATCCTAAACTGATGTTGAAATTACTTCTAACTAGATGTAAATTCCTTTACTCTCCCCCTCAAGTTGGAGCATAGATATTGATCATGCCCAGCTTGGTACAGATGTGATTAACCCGATTACCCGGTAAAGCTTTAGTAAATACGTCTGCTAGCTAATTTCCAGTTCTAACGTGTTGGGTTGAGATTGTACCATCTTCTATCTTTTCTCGGGTGAAGTGATAGTCGACCTCAATGTGTTATGTTCGTTCATGATACATAGGGTTATTGGCGATGTAAACTGCTGCCTCATTATCACACCAAAATGTCATCGACTTTGTTTGAGCAAATCCGATTTCTTTAAGATGTCGTAACCATACAAACTCACATGTTGTTTGCGCTATAGCCCTATATTCGGATTCTGCACTTGAGCGTGACACCACTCTTTGTTTCTTACTCTTTCAAGACACCAGATTGCCTCCAACAAACACACAATATCCTGTCGTGGATCATCTATTTGTAATATCACATGCATAATCAGCACCCGTAAATCCTTCTACTATATGATGACCGTGGTTTTGATACAAAATTTCTTGTCCAGGTGTTCCCTTCAAATATCTTAAAATGTGAACTAAAGCATCCCAATGCGAGGTTCTAGGAGATGACACGAATTGACTAACCACACTTACAGGAAATGCAATGCCCAGACGAGTGATGGTAAGATAATTCAACTTACCAACAACTCTTCTATACATTTTAGGATTCTCAAGAAGATTTCCCTTTCAGGGTTTCAACTTCACATTCGGTATCATTGGTGCATCACATGTCTTTGCTTCAATCATTCCTGCATCATCTAGTAGATCGAGACAATATTTCCTCTGAGTTTAAAGGATACTTTTTTTTTATTACGGAACACTTCAATACCCAAGAAATACTTCAATGAGCCGAGGTCTATTGTTTGAAAATTGGTGCTAAAAAAGGCTTTCAACTTTGTAATTCCAATCTTGTCACTACCTGTTATCACAATATCATCCACATACACAACCAACAAAATGCACCAGGAACTTGATGAAGTGAAGAAAACCAAGTGATCATAAGCACTTCTCTGCAAGCCAAATTCAAGCACGACAGAACTAAATCTCCCAAACCACGCACGCGGAGATTTTTTCAAGCCATATAAGGACTTCCATAGCTTGCACACCTTGTCCGACTCCCCCTGAGCAACAAACCTTGGTGGTTGCTCTATGTAGACTTCCTCGCATAAGTCACCATGTAAGAAAGCATTTTTCACATCAAGTTGATGAAGATCCCAACTATAAGTAGCAGCCAAAGAGATAAAAAGTCTAACCAAGGATAACTTGGTAATAGGAGAGAATGTTTCGGAGTAGTCAATGCCATAAGTTTGGCATATCCCTTGGCCACCAACCGAACTTTTAACCGTTCATAGAACCATCCGGATTAATTTAGACAGTGTAAACCCATTTACAACCAATAGCTTTCTTGTTGGAAGGTAATTTTACCAGATCCCAAGTGTGATTATGTTCGAGAGCCATCATGTCTTCTTTCATTGCTTTTTGCCAACCGGGATGAGATGTAGCTTCAGCTACAGATCTACGAACAATAATTGAGTCTAAAGAGGCTGCAAATGACTTAGAAACGGGTGATAATGAATCATAGGAAACAAAGGCAGAAATGGGGTATGTACAGGTACGTTTACCTTTGCGGATAGCAACTGGTTGAAAATGGCTTGGGCTAAGGGTAGGCGCAAGGTCTGGGGATGAAACATCATGCCAAACATTGCTGTTTGGATCGATAGTCGGTGCCGTAATCATTTGTGGTATACGACGCGAATATACTTGACAGATAGCGGGTCGTGGAGGGGGTTCAACTTGATGTACCTGTTCACTTACAGTATAAACAAGAAAATAGTTATCTGGGGTACTTATAGGAGACACAGGAAGAGACACAGCAGAAGCAAAGAAAGGATTGTTCTCAAAGAAGGTAACATCAGCAGATACCAAGTAACGGCCTAAAGGAGAATAATACTGATACCCCTTTTGTTGTTGAGAATATCCCAAAAAGACACATTTAAGAGATTTTGGGTCAAGTTTTGATACTTGAGGACTCATGTCTTGAACAAAACAAGTACACCCGAATACCTTAGGAGGAAGAGGAAACAAAACGCTTGACGGCAAAAGAAGAGTATGGGATCTGACCATGAAGAACGGACGAAGGCATGCGATTTATGAGTAAACACGTAGTAGAGACTGCATCCGCCCAGTAGGTTTTGGAACCTGCATATGAAACATTAGTGCCCGAGCAACTTCTAGTAAATGACGGTTCTTTCGTTCAGCCACTCTATTCTGTTGAGGAGTAACAATACAAGATGTTTGATGAATTATACCTTGTTGCTAGAGATATGATGAGAACGTGCTGGAAAGATATTTCTTTTGCATTGTCACTTCTCAAAATACATATTAGTTTGTTAAATTGATTCTTAACTTCAGCATGAAAAGCACAAAATTTGGAGAACGCATTTGAATGAGATTTCATTGGATAAAGCCAAGTTACTCGAGAAAAATCATCAATAAAAGTCACAAAATAACGAAAACCTAGTTTTGATGAAACAGGACACGAACCCCATACATCAGAATGAACTAAATAAAAGAAGACTCAACACGTTTATTCAATCGAGGAGAGTCGGATACCCTATGATGTTTAGCAAACTAACAAGCATCACATTCTAAGCTGGACTCCTGTTTAAGACTAAGACACAATTTCTAGAGAACACGGAGAGGTGGATGACCAAGTTGACAATGTAGATGTAAAGAGGTAGAACTTGTACACACAAGTGATCAAGGCACCGATGCCGAAGTTATCTCAAGTGTATACAACCCATCCACCAATCTTCCTTTATCAATGATCTATTTCATCCCAAGATCTTGAAAGATGTAATAAGAAGGATAAAAAATGACACAACAGTTAAGATTCTTGGTGAGTTGGCTAACAGATAATAAATTAAAAGGAAATTGTGATAAACATAAAACAGAAGACAGTGAGATGTTTTGAGTTGGATTTGTTGTTCCATAACCAA
>CATIWQ010002071.1:0-10812 GCA_949673415.1 Euphorbia schlechtendalii
AACATGAAAAGAAAAAAAATAAAAGAAAGAGGTAAGAATATGATCAATTATTTTCTGGAAGAATGTAAAAGGTCGACGACGTCAACAGGAGGACAAAGACTAAAAGCAGCAATCGAAACTTCTTTCCTCGAAAGCACTTGAGCATCAAGTTACGCTAATAGCATCTGAACTGCATCAGCAACTTGTACACTTCATCTCTGATTGACACGTATGCTGCAATTCCATCCATTCTTCCCATATTTTCATGTGAAATGCTAATATTTCCTTTGTGTGGTTCATTGATCGAGAAAGGGCAAAATAACAAGCAGTTATAAGTTACTCAATCTTCAACAAAGTAGAAAAATATTTGAATAGACACATTGTTAGCTTTTAAGTAAATGATTAAATAAGTCAAAATCTCACATTACCATTTTATTATGCAGCCTTTGCAACACACTCCCCTTTTATTGGAATTTTTGCCTGGGTACACCGGTAAATTTTCATTTTTGTGTAAGTTTTCATTTCTGTTTTCGTGCTACGTAGACCAGAAATGTATGCGTAGAACAAGTAAATCTTACTATGTAATTGTAGCTCAAAAAAAGCTATGTGGCTCTAGTGTACGTATTCTTTCAAGTTATGAGGACGCTGGAATTGAAAAACAGGGTACTCATCACAAAAAAATAATGTAAAAAATACATGAATATCACCACATTTCCTAATTTAAACTGAAAATCCACCATTTTTCTATTATTCATAAGTTTCCACCATACTTATATCTTCTTATATATTAAACTAGTTCACAAGCTCGAATCTTGCAATGTCAGAGTTAAATTAACTGAACATGGATGGTGCAGAGAAACAAACAACATCAATATTTTTCAAAATTAAAAAAAAATCAACGAGAAGTTTCAATACTTGCATTGTTCAAAGTAATGTAAAGAAACACACCTGTTGGTAGATTTAAGTTGCTTAAATTTTAAGTTGACTCTCTTTTGGAACTTACAACAGATTCTTTACATTCTATCTTCATCTATTTTTTCTCAAAAAAACTGCAAATAACATAATTCAATATCCAATTTAAACAAACAACAATCATGGCATAAAAAATAGGGAGAGAAGCAAAGAAATCATACCTCATTAGTTATGGTTTGAATTAGGCATGACTATTACTCAAGTGTAGACTTAAGAATTGCTGATTCTTCACAAGGTCAACTGTTTTACTCAAGTGTAGACTAAACTTAATAATTGTTGATTCTTCACAAGGTTAACTGTTTTCCATTACCAACGATCTACAATGTTGAGCTTTGTATTGAAAATGGACATTAAATATTGGTAGCTCAACAAGACAACATTTGCAGAATTGCAGCTCAACAAGACAACAAACAAGCTACGAGCTAGCAGTTCCCACAACAATGATTTGTATTTTCCGAATTAACTAAAGCTCTTTAACTCAGCAGCAACTATTAAAGAAAAGCTCACCAAGCTAGCAATATATAATACCACGAACTAATATCATATTATTTAAGCTAAACACGGCTATATAGACATTTTGACAAAGTTTCAGGAGAGAATATAAGTGAAACATAATAAAGCGAGTAACGTTATTAAGATTACCTTTGAGATGACAAGTTGATAACATTAATTTTAGAATCAGTGATTATCCAGTTTCTTAAAAGAGGTTTCCTCAATAAAAAAAAATACAAAATAAATAGGATTGATCACAAAAAAATATCCCAGAACGGTGTAACTTAAGAACAAAAATTAAAGGAGATTGAAGTTATCAAGATTACCGTTTAGGAGACTAAACTGCTTTTAAGAATGCATGATCATCCAGTTTCTTGAAAGTGGTTTCCTTACCATAAAAAATAGCAAAACAAGTGTAAAACATCGAACTAACTACTTGTAATAGCTTCATCAAACGATTTCAAATTTAAAGAAAGAAAAATGTTACAATTTCAAACAAGAAGAGAATAGAGGAATGACTGAAATATGTAAAAATGACGTAAAAGAAAACTATTGCGAGAGCACCATAGATGCTAGTAATGGTGGTTAATATATCAACAACAACCACAACCATGTAGAAATATATGAATCTTAGATTTTAAAAATTCTTGCTTCTTCAATTAAAAGTGTGGTGGCCACAAAGTTAAGAAAAGCAAAATAATCAATAGAATAGATGTAGTAAACAGATCAACCAAGCACTTGGAACGGCCATGGTAAGTGCTGGGAAATGTTGGTCCCCTTGGATAATACTCTAGTACAAAGTTTACTCCGAGTATACATAAATTGTGAAAATTTTAACCTACGTAACTAAGACATTGTCAGAACATACTTATGTTGAGTTTTCATGTTATGTTGTGTTAAACAAATTTTATTTGTTATACCCAACTTTATATCAAACGAAGAATCGAAGAAAAATCGAAACAAAGATTGAAACAGAAAATCAAGAGATCAATAAATTGAAATATTGAAACCTAGAAGATAGAATTGTTAGAGAAAACGATGTAGAGATGATTGATTTTAATTTAGAGAGAACGTGCGCGGTAATGAGAAAAAAATTGTAGTATTTATAGAATGTATTAAGTGAAATTGAAAATTTAAAATGGTTATAGAAAATAAAGAATGAACAAGGTAATTGAATAAATATGGAACTTAAGTCGTACAAATTAATAATTTCACACGAGGAAATCATCGATTGGCTAATAATTATAAATCCCAGACCCGTTTCTGAAAAGAAATTCAACGGATCCATTTTGAAAATGAGTTAAAATGAAAGTTATGTTTTTTAAATTAATCATTTTTTTTAGTTTACTCTTTCAACAATTGTAAAGGGGTAAATTAACAACAAATAATATAGGGTTGTCCCCTAAGTGATAAAGGTAGAGTTACCTTTAAAATGACACGACAAAAAGGATTCAGAAAACTCAATTACTTGTACAACCGGAGCGATGAAAGGCCACGGCGCTATAGAGGCGGCGATGACGGTCATTGAAGTGGCCGACGTCGCCTGGAAAGCCATGGAATTTACTCACCATCACCATCTCGGTCGCCACGAAACTCACGATAAACAAACCAACCATATCTCAGTAGACGAAGAATTAGAGTCTCTACGATCCGAGAATCTGCTTTTAAAGAACCAGCTCCAGCAGAATTTGAAACTTCTTCAAAATTTATATGAATCGCCATACTTGATCAACGATTGCCCTCCTGATGTACGTCTCCCATTCACAAATTTCTCTTCTGTTTGAAGATCATTTTTTATAGAGGAATTAGGGCATAGAGATTGAATTTTTGTTCGTGTAGGAGTCCGAATTTTCTGGGTAACTGATGAAGGAATTTAGGATTTCCCTCGGTTTATTAATCATATTTGGCATTAGACGTTTCATTATCAATGCTATTTCTTGTTGTGGAAACGTTGCATATCAAATACAACAGTTCATGTATTGAAGCTCACTTTTATATTGATGATAAATTTCTTATGATGTGGAATGAAAGAATGAAACTTTAGTTAGTTTCATGTTACTCACTTTAATGTTGAAGTTATCTGGTGAAGGATAATGGAATGAGGTGTGGGAAATATAGGATGATGTGTGGTTTGTCTGGATGTTACTTATGGAGTTTTTATGAATTGGTACAATATCTAACATTAATGAAATGCTTAATGCAGCTATACACTCGCCTAGTTGCGACTGTCGATTCTGAAAATTTCCTAGGCCGTCTTAAAGCTCTTCAGCAGGCATCAGCCAACAAAACCAGCATTGAATTCCCTTTCAAAGATGCTACAGGTTGCCTTTCCTTGTTCTTTTTTGTTTTTACTAAAAATGGAATGGTGGTTTCAATTTCTTTTTCCTCACATTTGTTGTTTTGGTTCTTCATCAGAGGACGATGTGGATTGTGCTGAAATTCTGATTAATGTTTCCCGCGACGAACCAAGTTGGTGGGTATGGGTCACAGAAGAAATGTTTCCCAGCAATGTAGAAGAACGGAGTGGAATCGATGATGAAAATTATATAGTTGTTACAGAGGATCATGTGGTGGATGGGGTTGCTTATTTTATGGCTAAATGTATCTTATCAAACCCGAAAGCCCAGAAAATGACTCCGGAAGCGCTGCAGGAGAGTAAGTTTCCATTTCAGTGAATTTATATGTTTTAACCTTTACTTTTCCTTAAGTATATCATAATTAGGCATTAAATTGGAGATTTTTTGGTTTTGGGGATGGCAAAATTTGCAGCTCTAACAAAAGCACTGGGCGGTATGAGCAAATGGGAGAAGGTGTTAGATATTTGGCATGCAGGGCAGTTGTTTTATGCCCTTGCTACCTGGGGACTTGCGTTTTATGGGTGCGTTATATATTTTTGCCATTTTAGGCCTTACTGTTTTTGGATATCTCGCAAGGAGTGAATTATTTGACCGGTGCATTTGGGTGCAGGTTGTACCGTAGTAGAGCTGTTGTGAAACTAGCTGCAAAGGGAGTTCACAAAACCAGCAAAGTCATTTTAAAGGCACTATGAAGCGTGTAGAAACCTGCCCCATAGTGGTTGATTACTGAAACGAAATTGTGAATTATTCAAGATGTGTGAATTGTGTTGTTCCTGCATTCAAAGATACTACTAGTTGTCAAAAATTTGTATTGGTTTGCACTGTAAATACTTGTAAATGATAATTCGGTTGTTGCTGTCAAATTAAGTTTGTAATTTGATTAGTTCATTTATTATTCCCGATCCATTACTGGATTTCAGATTTTTTGTATTCTGCGTGCTAGAAATTGCAACTGCAAAAAACCATGGCACATCTGCAGATGCAAAGATTTTTCTTGAAGGGGGAATTGCATTTCTTCATCTCAGAATTTTCGTAATTTGAGATATGCTGATATGGCTATGTAGATGTGTCTAAAAAACTGAAGGGTACTTCCTGTAAATTTCAAATTTACTCAAATATTCTCGTCTTTAAATTAAAGGTATAAAAACGCTTTAACCCTGATGAAATGTCACATAATCAATCTTCATGTAATGAATTTAACTGGTTAAGCTTAAGAAAATGGGGTTCGGTCGTTTTACAAAATGACATTCTGGAATTTTTAAAGTAAATAGCCAAAAAGAAGTTGCTCATACCTCAAATAATAATACAAACCACAAAATGTTTTGTAAGTAAGCATAGGAACAATCACAGCCTACACAGATGAGTTCACATGGACAAATAAATTAGGCAGAGCAGTTTACATATACAACACTCACTGCGAAACTAGAATGAGGTGGAAATCAGCAAGAGCGCGAACAAATATAGTATGGAGGAGGTTGATGAAATGAGCAAGGAGGAAGCATCTGAAGCGCCACCTATTGGGCCGCCCATAGGCGGCAATCCAGGCAGATTGCCATTTGAAGGCACTACTGTTGACTTTGGTGTTGAACCAGCTGACTCGGGACCTGGGGCCGCTGCTGGACTTATTGTTGAATCCCTACTCACTGTTGTTGGCGGGGCTATCACTGGCGGAAATTGCTGCGGTCCTGCATTTCATGAAAAACATGAAAACAGTTTTGACTTATGTGGCCCTGAACTTTCCAAAGTTTCACTTAACCCCCTGAACTTGGCGAAAGTGCACGGTTTGTCACCCCCTCAACGCCACGGGCCCACTTCTGGTTGGAGAGTGGAAAAAATTACAAAAACAGCATCTTTGAAAGATCAAACCTACCATAAACCGGCATGTGACATTGAGGGGCAAACTGGGAAATAAGTAGAGCTTTTGAAAAAGTTGTCAAGTTGAGGGGGTCTAGATGCATTTTGCCTAAAATTATTGAACTTTGTAAGTAACCATGGAGTTTACCTGGACATGTAGGTTGAAGTGAAGTGGACAGCCTGCGTTGTGATTTTAAAAGAATGAAAAGCAATCAACACTTACTCGGTACCTAAGAAATAATGAAGGCGGCATAGCTTACGTGGTAATAATGCTGCCATTGACATATCCTCCGTAGCTACAAGAAGTAACATTACACCCAGCACTACTACGCTGCCACGTCACATTTCCAAGCATAAGGTTGCTGTTTTTACACTGCATGCTCGAACAAGAAACCGCAAGCGAGGAAGGCATGCAGTACAAACTGCAGAATAAACACCAATGAGCAAATTAATAACTCTAATAAGAGAGACACTGAAAAATCCAAGAGTGTAAAAGGCGAAGGAAAATTTTTTAAATTACTTAAGACGCCCTGGTCCGCAACTGCATTGCACACAATGACTTGCAGTAATAGCGTAGCTCCCATTTGCCACAATCAGCCCATTATCGAAAGCATAGCTTGGGAAATTAGAAGCACAAGCTGCAAAGCAAGGAATCAATTCCAAATTCAATCTCTACACACCTCCAATTACTTGTAATCTAGTAAGGAATCTTTATGTACCGCACCGTGTTAAACAAAACCAAAAATATTTTAGTTACAGAAGAAGTAATGTTTTAGTTTACAGAATGCATCACATATTTAGCCAAAACACATTTGCAAACCCCTGAACTTTACATTTTTTATTGTGCTATTGAACCCCTCAAATTCAACATTATCCTATTAAGCCCCTGAACTTTCAGAACCAAAACTAAACCCCTTTAACTCACACAAGGCATAGAGTTCAATAGATTTCTGGTTCCATTCAAATCTATTATAACACGGAAAAAGCAAGATGTAGCTTGTAAAAGCCCTTAACACATGCAAAAGATAAAGCGGATATGTGCATAGAACAATTATTAGGCTAAATAGGTTTCAGTTCAAAGGTTAAAGGACTCAAAACATAAAAAGTAAAGTTACGAGTTCAATGAAACATTTAAGAACAACGTGATATTAAGTATAAACCAAGTAACTAACCTGGAATTAAAAAAGCTGAAAACTTGAACACAATTTACCTGGCAAAGGAACAGCAAGAATATCACCAGCAGTAATGGAAGGATTCCCCATAGCATTAACATTCATCAAATCAGTAACAGTAGTAGAATACCTTGAAGCAATCCCAACCAAAGTATCAATATCCTTCACAACATAAGACAGATAAACAGCAGGCAAAAAATTATCAGTCCCATTAAAACAAGTACAAGGCAATGGCACCACAAGGCTCTGCCCAACATCAAGAACCGAAGGATCTTGTATTGAATTAGCCTCCTTTATCTGGTCGGCAGACACCAAACCCCCATAAACAGAGTCTGCAATTAGAGCCAAAGTATCCAAAGGCCGAGTCTTGTAATGAGTAGCAACAGATTTGCGTATTCCATCAACACAGGAACAAACTACTGGGATCTTGAGGAAAAGCTGTGAAGGAAGAATCCGGTTTTCGATATCTGGGTAAGAGATGTCAATGGAGTTTGCTGTGAGGAGAGCAATGGGGTCAATTTGAAAGAGGGCAGCTACTTCAGCGACTTTGAGATCTGTGTAGAGAGTGTAGCCAAGTAGAGCACTGCATGAATCGTTGTTGGAACATGGTTCGATTGTTGATTTTGAATTCACTGTGGCAGCTACGCTGATTAAAATCAAAAGCAGGAAAATTGATATGCGGGTTCGCATTGCGGGGGTTTAAAGGTGAGAGCTTTACAATGTATAGAACTATTAATGGAAGAAAATGCAAAGGGTAAAGTTTGGATTGCTGACCCAGATTGAATTGAAACCCCGCTAATTGAATAGAGGTGGGAAATGTTAGCTCAACATTTTCGAGTGAGGATAGTAGAAAAAATGGGTTTTTTTTTTGCCGATTTGAGAGATTTTGGGGATTTTGTTTCTTCTTTTTTTTTTTTATTGTTGTTGTAATG
Source organism: Euphorbia schlechtendalii (assembly GCA_949673415.1). Taxonomy (NCBI): domain Eukaryota; kingdom Viridiplantae; phylum Streptophyta; class Magnoliopsida; order Malpighiales; family Euphorbiaceae; genus Euphorbia; species Euphorbia schlechtendalii. The sequence goes on from CATIWQ010002071.1 coordinate 7,759, forward strand.
GATCCCTGCAGATGGAGTAAGATTGGAATTTTGAATGGGAAGATGGTGGTTAAGGAGTAGACAAATGCGTTGCAGAGAGTGAGAAGACGGTAGTCAGATTCTCGAATCTTGAATTTCAGACAAAACTATTCGTTGGACTAAATTATCCCTGTCGTCGTCCATAATTCTCTCTTGCTTTTTTAGGAAGAAAAGTATTTGTGTCATTTGTCCAACGACGCCGTTTCTTACGTGCTGTGAACTATTTCTTTCACGTTTAATAGCCACCGTGCTAATTGAAGTTGTGTTAGTGAATTCAGTTATAAAAAAGTTGTGTTATTTTTAGAATAATAATGTAGAATCTATAAAGTTTGTTATAATTGATAAAAATAATTTTTGTGATAAAATTGTAGATGTTTAACTCTCAAAACCATAAGAAATTGGTAGCAATAGAGTCAAAATGATGAAAGTTAATATTGTCCATAAAAAAAGAAGTTCTTCACACCTTAAGGCAACTAGCGGAGGTATGCCCCTAAAAAATTATATCTAATATAAATATGAAATGGATAGTCATCTCTAGAACTAGAGTATGATTAAATTTTTATTAGATGCACATATTAACGCTAATAAAAAGACCTTACAGATTTTATACAAAAAAAAAACAAGACTATAGATTATGTTAAAAACGCTCACAACCTTTTTAGCCTAGATAATACGTCTACCTGTAGCGATACTTGAATGTTGCAATGTAGGATATGGATGTGCCTCTTGATCGGAGAAATTGGAAATTTCATGAGGAACCCTTTTATATAATAAAAGCAGCTGCACGCAAAAAAAGTGCTTTCTTTTTGAGTTCACTGTCAAGGCAATAGAGTTAATTAATCAGTTTCGCAATCTAATGTGCTGGTGGAATGCTGTCAGCTGGTTGCAAATGCAGAATTGGTATGTAATTCAAGTTTATTCCAAATGGTTTTCTATCTTCTCATACCACTGTCACTTCTATTTTTATTGTGTTTAATTTTTTAAACACCATTGTGAACATTGGTAATTATAGATTGTAAATGTGTACCTTGGTAGGAGTATCAGGTTAATGAACTGAATCCTGACACTGTAAGAAAGTTAGATGAGCAAGATGAATTCCTGCGAGAATGGTGAGGTTTGTCGAACCTGCGTGTGGGCATTCTAGGTTAATCCATCTGTGTTTTTGTTGGAAATTTGTGACCATGTAATTGATTCGCACTGTTCTTATTACCAACTACAGTTTGAATTCTGGATTTATGGCAAAGTTCATGTATGGTTTCAAATTTAAGTGTATCTTTGGTGGCTTGGGAGTGGGACCCTTCAGACAAGTTTTCATGTTATTGTTCATAATCTGCTGCTGATTTTATTGCAATTGTTCATTTTTATTGTCATGATGTTTTACCATGCAATTCAGCCTCACTGGATCTCCGATTTGGCATGCAAGTTTCCATCCTGTATTCTCTACTTTAGGATTATACATTGTTTAAATATATCTGTTAGTAAATAATACGGTACATTATTTCTTGTTTTCTTGTTACTAACAAATGCTATTTATCTACTCAATATAACTGATAAACTGTAATAATAAACTGTAATGCTATCTACTTAAAATGCCAATCACTTGCAAGTATCAATTTTATCCTTAATATCCAAGTCCTATGTAGCACGGAAACGGGAACGGGGAAACACCCTTTCTAAAAAAAGTAAGGGTTCGAAAATTGTGGGGAAACGCGTAAATAATAAAAATGTAGATGTATAATAATAAATATAAAAATTACCATAAAATTTCATACATATCATTTCATTTTTATATAAAATACTAAATAATATATATTTAAAATAGATTTATCGATTATAAAGCAAATCTACTGTTAATAATGGTTATTTTAACACATTAAACAATAGTTTATAAGGTTATTGAAGAGAATGAAGTTTCATGAAATTTGGGAGTTGTTTTATATTTGATACATCGTTATAAAATAAGTTTTTATAATATAAGGATATTACTATTATTTAATAATGAATTGGGATTTTAAAATCTTAGTAGTTTGAATAGATTAGAAAGTTCATATTTGAAAATGAATCAATATTTGAGTTTTCGATGTGAGGAATTACTGGAAAAAGGTTTTCTGGAATCTAAGGAAACGAGTTTCCAAGTTTCTTTAATTGTAGAAACGGCCCGGAAACGTCTCATTTGGGTTTCTTTGGGTTTCCATTTCCGAAATGGATAGGAAACGTGAAAACGGCATGCCACTGGAGTTTCCGTGCTTCCTAGTCTAAGTCTTCATCATGTTATTCTGTATACTGAACCTTGACTGCAGCAAGGGATTTTGCAAGGGAATTGCCCAATTATATAGAATCGGTGTTTAAAAAAAAACATTGATAGCCATAGCTTCACTGTAGCAAATTGTAAGAATGCAGGGAATCTTACATTTTTAGCAGTTGGAAGTAATTAAATGGAAGATTTAAAAAACAAACACCACTGCACAGCAAAGAAAACAAGCATATATCCTCCTGCAAAAGCATATTTGGATAGATCTTGTCCATCATCTTATACGAGAATATACAATATGCATTACCACCGTCCATGATACTATAATATAACTTACATTCATATAAGCAATTTTACAGTTCACGAGATTAATAAAGAATACTAATTTGTCTGCTTTACGATATCTCATTCCTACAAGAGAAAAAAACTATATGGATGAAGACTCAAAATCCCCTTTTGCACAGATTTCCAGTGGGATGTCTTGATTAAATGTGCTTACAAATTTTACGAAAATAATTAATTTCAGTATTTTATTTAAAATTAAAAGACAAAAAACTTTAAACATATGTTGGTGTGCTGTTGGAATTTTTCTTATTATTATAATGTTTTACTCACTGTTTATTGCGTTTTGTTAACATTTGGGGCCTTCTAGATTTCAATTTTCAGGGTAAGTTAGTTGTTGCCCATATCATGGTGATGTTGATTTTTTTGGTATTGTCAAATTATAATTAGAAACAGAAAGTTAACAATATTAAGTGCATAGGAAGACGAATGTGACCAATATT
>CATIWQ010002103.1:0-27146 GCA_949673415.1 Euphorbia schlechtendalii
TTTGATCAACTTTAGCTTTCACTTGCATACCTTACAACTTTGCTTTGCTTTCTACTTATACTTTCTATTTCGAAGTTTATGATATTTCTATGTGTCATAATGCGTATTTCGTGTTGAGTCTTTCATGTTAATCAAGTTATATGCATTGGAGTTAATTTTAAGAGTAGTTTCGGGGTTAACAATATTGTGTATAATCACTGGATTTTTGATATAACATTGTTTAGTGAGCCAACATTTTTGGAATGGTAACTTGCTAAATGTGGAGATGTGAGAGCGACTCGTACTAAGCATAGTATTGATGTTGTCCAGGTTTATATGATAGTCTTAATTCGTTTGCGCTAGATCTAGAAAAGTCATTTCATATGTTGCTCTGTTGTGAATAATTGAACATCTGAGTATTTAGAACCGAGTCTATTAGATTAGTTTAGTGAATCGTAACATCTTTGTTGAACTTGCATTTTTTCTCTGCTTTCCTTATTTTGTACGGAAAATCTATATATTCAGATTCTCCAATCCTTCATACCTATGTTTACTCATATTTCATTCTAACCCTCCTATCCAAAAAACTATATATTATTTTATTTTCTTTTTTTCTTATCTTCCTTGTTGATCTTTAGAACTAGCCCTTCCTTGTGGGATCGATATCTTTTAAAACTACATCACAACTGTATACTTGCAGTTATCATCATTTTTCTATTTGATAAGAGGTACTGACAACACCTATATTTTTCATAAACAAGTTTTTGGCACCATTGATCTATAGCCGAAACTTGTGAACAAACTATTAAACTTATCAGTAGAAAAGTGGCGAACAACGGTTTGATCAACTTTAGCTTTCACTTGCATACCTTACAACTTTGCTTTGCTTTCTTCTTATACTTTCTATTTCGAAGTTTATGATATGTCTATGTGTTATAATGTGTATTTCATGATAAGTCTTTTATATTAATCAAGTTATATGCGTTGGGGTTAATTTTAAGAGTAGTTTCGGGGTTAACAATATCGTGTATAATCACTGGGTTTGTGATATAACGTTGTTTATTGAGCCAACATTTTTGGAATGGTAACTTGCTAAATGTGGCTATGTGAGAGCGACCCGTACTAAGCATAGTATTGATGTTGTCCAGGTTTATGTAATTGTCTTAATTCATTTGCGCTAGGTTTAGAAAAGTTATTTCATGTGTTGCTCTGCGATGAATCATTTAACATCTGAGTGTTTTGAACCGAGTTTGTTAGATTAGTTTAGTGAATCGTAACATATTTGTTGAACTTGCATGTTTTCTCTGCTATACTTGTTCATAGGGAAAATCTCTATATTTAGATTCTCTTGTCTTCCACATCTATATTTACTATTTTTCATTCTCATTTTCTTATCCAAAACCTTCAATCTATTTTTATTTTATTTACTTTGTTTTCCCTTGTTGATTCTTGGACTTGGTTCCTTCCCTGTGGGTTTGATATATTTTAAAACTACATTGTAACTATATACTTGCAGTTATCATCATTTTTCTATTTGATAATTTGTATTGAAAACACCTGTATTTTACATGAACAAGTTTTTGGCACTATTATTGAGGATAAGTCTTTCAAAACGAGTGTAGCCAAATCTTGCAAACAAGTTATTGAACTTATCAGTAGAAAAGTGGCGAACAAGTTTTTGGCGCTGTTGCCGTGGAAGGCAATAGCTTTCTAAAGATCAATGTTCTGGGGAAGTTAAGTAAGTTCAAAAGTTTTTATCTGTTTGTTTTATTTCCTATACCATACAATTTTCTAAATTTTATTCTAGATATGAAAAGATTATGAAATAATCATCTTGGAGGTGATACGTCATAATTTTCCATCTTAATTCTTGACAAATAGAAGATTTTCTTCTATTTTTCCTATTCACGTTCGCGACTGTCTATCGCACTCGTGAATTTCCTATAAAACTTTATATTTTAAAAATTTCTATTTGTCACGTTCGCGATCTAGGATCATGATCGCGACGCGATTGATAACTGCAACAGTTTTGTCAAGTTTTTCGACAGTTTTTCTCATATTTTACATATAGGTTGTGATTCTCAAAACTCTTCACTTCAGTTATCCAAAATTCCTTCTCTTTCAATCAAAAATTTCTATTCTAAACATTAAAATCAATTAATCCTTTTCATCAAAATGGTTCACTCAAACAAATCTGTTCTTAGTCCTCCTTAAGATCTGCAAGAATGGTATGAAGGCCCTTTTCCTATTCATTCTTGAGAGGAAGGTGATCATTTCGAAACCATCAGGGATGCAGATTTCACTAGTTCTTATGTCATTCATAAGAATAGTTTCATTCAATTAGGAATCTATGAGAGGGTAATGTATTACCTTGGAGTCCTAAACTTTGTTCTCTATTCCTTAATGAATATTGGGAACAATGAAGATAACTGTAAGGAAATGCTGATTTCATTAGTATGGAGGAATTCTAAGATGAATTGTTTGGAGTATCGACATCTTGGAAAGAAGTATAAATTGTAAAGGAAGAAGTTGGAGTAAAATCTGGGGTTCCCTAAAGATTGTTATTATAAAATGGTTCCTGGTTGGGATCCACTACCAACATGGAATCGCCTTACTGGAAAAGATAATTACAAACAAGAATCTGCCTATAGCCGGTGGATTCAAGACCCCTGTTTGCTCTCGTTACACTTCTATTTAAGTAGTGTGCTTTTTGGTAGAACTAGTTTTGACACGGTCATTCCTGAAGAATTGTTTATCTTGGAAGCAGTTTAGAATGGCATACCTGTAGATGTATCGAGGATTATGATGGGGATTCTTATATCTTCCAAAATTGATCCTGGTAGGATAGCATATGGGTGTCGAACTATGGCGAATTTGCTAGGACAAATTGGGAGATTACCAAGTGATGAAGAAGTCTTTATTGATGAAGATGAAATTTTGAAGTTAACTATGGAAATTTTCTTCAAGCATGGATTTCTAACTAAGTGTATTGAAGAGAATGGGATAACATATGATTGGAAATCGTGGGATGAACGAGTTGAGGCTGATAAAAAGCGAGAAAGGGAAATTACTAGGAAAAAAGGAAGTAGTTCAACTAATCTTAAAAGGAAGTTGAACAAATTAATGGAGGAGCAAATCTATATTGATCGCAAGATTAGCAATATCCATATTTTGGTATGTGATGTTGAAAGGGATCTGCGGGAGTCAGGTTATAAGATTGATCAGATGATTGAATCCTTAACTCCTAAATGAATAGTTTTCTTTTCTTTTCGGTTTAGAATCTTATATAGTCTTTTCTTTCAGTTTAGTTATGTTTTATTTTATTGTTTGTTTGTTTGTTTGTTTGCGTTTTATTGTTATTTTGTAAATTTTTGTTATTATAAATGAAAATTTGAACAACAAGATGTTGATGTTCAATTACTATCTTCACCATGAATACTTAAGGTATTATAGCAAATATTTATCATTTATATTTAACAAAGTTTTTTTGTGTTTGTGTTTCTAAGTTTTTATAGGTACAAGTCTAAAAATTGAAGAAATTTGAGGATTAAAGAAGCTCGCGCGATCGTGACACGACAAAATTATAACTGTTACATATCGTGAACTGACACGCGACAGATGGCTAAAACCTCCAATAATGGCTAGTTATGACCCCTAAATGGCTATAATCCCATTTATGACCAATTAGAGGCTTATTAAACCTCTATAAATAGGTCCAAGTTAAACCCTAGCCACCACACCTTCTGAAAGCCTTCAAATTTCTGATTTTTCTCATCTTCTAATTCAAGCATCTAAACCTTTTCAAACCTTTTTCTTCAAAACCAACATGACTCATGTGAAGAGAGTAGCACAAAAGAGAGGAGCACAATCAATTCAATAAGAATTTGATTATCCTTTCCCATTAAGGATAAGAGAAGAGGGAAAGAGATTTCAAAAGCTAAGCAAATTGGATTTCACCGGGATGATATTCCTCGATTTAGTTTTCTTGGAAACTCTTAATCTCAGTGAAGAGATGGAGGTCTACCTTTCAGTTCTTGGTCTTTCAAAATTTGTGGATATGCAGTTCCCACAAAATCGAGATTGGATTCTCTAATGTTTGGTAACATTCGATTACGAAGATTCAAGGAAGAAGGCAATACAATTTCGAAATCAAGGACAACAATACACTGTCACAAGAGAGATGATGGGTGATTGGTTTGGTTTCGAGATTGCTAATTCATCAAGCATGGCGGACTCATTTCAACCTAATCGAGTTTGGGAAAATTTTTCGGGTAAGAGAGTCTTCGATCCCAAAAATTCTCCTAACAAACTTATTAAGGATGAATGCATTCTTCTTCTCCACAAATACCTTTCCACTTCGGTATTTTGTCGAGTAGGGAATACAAAGGTTCAAAAGAATGACTTGTTTGTTCTCTCATGCGCTATGATGAAGTAAAAAGAGGATATTGTGGATATAATTTGGGATATGATGAAGAAGAACTCAAGGAGTTTGAGAAGTAAAATTGGAGTGACCAAAATTATCACCACCATAGTCTTGGGTGCTAGAGGTGAACTCCCCTATGTTCAACAACCGGGTGAGTATTTTCGGTACATGGATGGAAATTATTTAAAGAACACCAGATTACTCCAAGAGCACAATGGTGTTTATTCTTTCTACTCCAATTCAAACCGCACCAAGAAACTCAATTTAACTCAAGAAGATTCTTCGGTCAGACCATCTAATCCATCAGTAAGCCATCACAAAGGAAAAGCCCTGATGATCGAAATAGAAGAAAATGATGAAGAGGATGAAAAAGCTCTAGAAGATTGGAAGGCTAGCATGCAACTTAAGTTAGATAATTGCCAAGAGGAACTTGGAGTTATGAAGAAGGATATGAAGATTCTAAAGAAAATTAATAAATCGATGCTTTGAAAATTACTTTCTTTCTTTAGAAAATAAAATTGCTAATTCACTCCTAGTCCACTAGATTCTCCTTCGTAATAGAATGGGTTTATTCTTTTCTTAACTTTATCTATTTCAATAATTTTTAGACTAGCTTTAATTGTTTATTTTGATTTTTATTAAATGTCTCACAATGAGGACATTGTGTTCTTTAAGTGTGAGGGGACATTTGTAAAAATCTTGTAAAATCCAAAAAAATTGAATAAAATAAAAAAATTCGAAGAATTTGAAAATTTTTCTTGATATTTTTGTTATTATACATTATCATTTCTTATACTTTACTAACATTTATCCATGGTTATTGTGAGTGTTAGGTTTTTCAAGTTTGATGTCAGTGCAAAATTTGAGCTCATATCGAATTTGAGCGTTAGTAGCACAACATTTAGCATTTGGCAAGGATGAGTGGTGAGTAACATTCGAGAGCAACATTCCAAGTAAGTTTCGATATATATTTCGATACAACATGAATTAGTATAAGTTATATAGTTTTAGTTTAATGCTTTCGATAAGTTTAAGTGGAGCCATATCTAATGGTATTCTTACTATGAGTTTTATATGCAAATCTTGAATAAGTCCTATAAGTATTAAGTGTGTTTAAAGTATTAGGAAACTTTAGCCATAATACTTTGAAATTGATCAATTAAGGATGAGGGTATTAAGTGAAAAATCAAAAGAAAGAGAGGATAACCAATGAGTTATGCAAAAGGTGAGGAATGGTACGGAGAAGAAACTACAACCATTCATTGAGTGAAAAAAAAGAAAAGAAAGCATAGTATGAAAAATGGGTGCAAAGTACAAAGTACTTCAAAAACATATGCTTAAAAGAAAAAAAATGAGAGAGTGGTATGGAGAATAAAATGCAACCACTGAAAAAAGGGGAGAGTGGTATGGAGTATAAAATGCAACCACTGAGAGTATTTTAGCATCCTAGGTTACCTAAAATTACCTTGAGAGAAATTAATCAAAGTGTGCTTTCTATGTCCTTTATACTTTATACTATGCTTAAGAGAAGGTAATATTCGAGTATGCATATAACGCTTTTATGAAGATGCAATTTGATTGACTCTCCATTAAGAACAAAGGTATGCAACTAAGCTATATAAATTGCACATTATTAATTTTTGGGAAATTTTGAACTTCTACTTGAATTCTTTGCAACGTGGAATGTGGTACTCACTGCAATAGTCTTTTGCCAAATGAGGTACGAACTTGTTTACCAATTTATACACTTCTGTTGAGTTTACCTTGAGGACAAGGAAAAAGTTAAGTGTGGGGGTATGATAAGTGTATAATTACACTTATTATCATATTAATGTTATACATTTAACACTATGAATTAAGTCATTTTTATACTTCATATAAAAGATTTCACGTGGTATGTAGTTGTTTATGATGCAAATGCAGATACTAGGTAAATCTTGGGAGTAAAATGATCTAAAGTGGAATTCTATGAAAAAATAGTGAAAAAGGTGCAAAAAGATGCATGGAACTTAAAGATTTGACTTAGGATCGAAGCTGTCAAAGATCGGCAAAGTTACAAGGAGAATTCTGAAGAAAAACTCAATTCACAGTCATGACTTGTATATCACGGTCACGACTTGGTCTTTTTTCTGGTTTTATCTTCTTAACTACCAACCGCCAGATAAGTATGATCAACCTCCATCAACTGCCATCAACTACCAATGATAAGACACCTATCAGAAGTCAACCAATCATGAAAAGGTGTCTATCCATTGTGGATTATACCAAAGCTTCTCAACTAATCACAATGAAGAGAATGCAATCATTCACCAATGGACACGACTCTTCGTTTGGATAGACGTAACCCTTCGAACTCTATAAAAAATGCTCCAAACCTCACTAATTTCGTGCAGAAGAAAGGGGTGAAAGATAGTGCATAGTGTATAGATAGAGAATAAATATCTAGTCTCGCTATGTTCATAAGTGTTAGTGAGAAAATGTTTATGTGATTTGAATCATTGTTTCGATCACTAGATTTCTCTATATTCTCGAGCAATTATTGTATAAGTGTACTTGCAAATCACTTACCAATAAAAGTTTTTGTTTTCAATATTCGTTTGTTCGATATTCTCAAAGAATAGCATCCTAGGAGAAGTTCTGTATGGGCTAAGACCGAATTCAAAGCAAACGTAGGAATTGTGGGAATTGACAGCTCCCATTAAAGAGTGGATACGGTTTGATCAACTTTAGCTTTCACTTGCATACCTTACAACTTTGCTTTTCTTTCTACTTATACTTTCTATTTCAAAGTTTATGATATGTGTATGTGTCATAATGTGTATTTCATGCTAAGTCTTTTATATTAATCAAGTTATATGCGTTGGAGTTAATTTTAAGAGTAGTTTTGGGGTTAACAATATCATGTATAATCACTGGATCTGTGATATAACGCTGTTTAGTGAGCCAATATTTTTGGAATGGTAACTTGCTAAATTTGGCTATGTGAGAGAGACCCGTACTAAGCATAGTGTTGATGTTGTCCAGGTTTATATAATTGTCTTAATTTGTTTGCGCTAGGTTTAGAAAAGTTATTTCATGTGTTGCTCTACGATGAATCATTGAACATCTGAGTGTTTTGAACTGAGTTTGTTAGATTAGTTTAGTGAATCATAACATCTTTGTTGAACTTGCATGTTTTCTTTGCAATACTTGTTCGTAGGGAAAATCTCTACATTTAGATTCTCTAGTCTTCCACAACTATATTTACTCATTTTTCATTCTAATCTTCCTATCCAAAACCTTCAATCTATTTTTAATTTATTTACTTTGTTTTCCCTTATTGATCCTTAGACTTGGTTCCTTCCCTGTGGCATCGATATCTTTTAAAACTACATCGCAACTATATACTTGCAATTATCATCATTTTTCTATTTGATAAGTGGTATTGACAGCACTTGTATTTTACGTGAACAAGATTTTGGCACTATTATTGAGGATAAGCCTTTCGAAACGAGTGTAGCCAAATCTTGCAAACAAGTTATTAAACTTATCAGTAGAAAAGTGGCAAATAGTAAGAAAGGTAAAAGCACTAGTGATCATGATAATTCTGATAAACAGAATAATCCTAGTGGCTAGTCTTCACAAGATACGCTTAGCTTTTTTCTTATTTTTCTTGGATAAATCTTTTTATTAATATCTTTCTTATTCTTCCTCAATCTTCATAGAATGCGACGTTGTATTAATTGTAAGCTGTTTTTATTGTAACAAGAAGGGGCATACTAGGAAATATTGTAGACTCAGGTTATGTGGTAAACCTGAAGTCAAACAAGTTGGAGCAATTAATAATACTACTGAACTTGGTGACATTGAATCCTTGATTGTAAGTCAAGATAGAGATCAGGACGTATGGATCTTAGATTCAGGCTGCACTTTTCACGTGACACATAGAAAGGATTGGTTTTTTGAATATGAAAAGGTTCAAAATGGTAAAGTCTTAATGGGAAATGATTTCCTATTGTGATATATTAGGTGTTGAATCTTTACAATTTGAAATTAACAATAAAAGTGTTTTATTAACTGATGTCAGACATATTCCTTGTCTTAAGAGAAATTTAATTTCTCTTAGCTATTTAGATAGTAAAGGCATGTATTATAAGGCTCAAGGTGGAGTTTTTGAAGTTATCAAATCTGACAAATGTATTATTAGTGGTAGCTTAGTCAATGGCCTGTATTATCTAAATGGAAATGTTGTTTCAGATTTTGTTTATGTTGTTTCCAATTTTGACAAGTGTAATTTGTGGCATAAAAGGCTTGGGCACATTGGTTCCAAAGGTATTGATTTATTTCATAAGAATGATATCCTTGATATTCCCAAAACTTGTAAACTTGAAAATTGTGAAACTTGAGTCATGGGAAAGTCCCATAAGAAAAGTTTCAATACTTCAACATATAAATCTGAAAAGTGTTTGGATTACATTCACATTGATCAGTGGGTTCTCCTAATGTCCCTTGTCTTTATCAGAAGCTCACTAATTTATCTCTTTCAATGATAATTTTTCAAGAAAGGTATGGGTCTATTTTTTAAGGAATAAAAGCAATGCATTTGAAAAATTTACTGAATGGAAATTATAAGTTGAAAACCAACAAAATCTTAAGGTAAAAGTCCTTAGAACTGATAATGGTCTTGAGTTTATAAATTATACTTTTAATTCTTTCTGTACTGAAAGTGGGTTTCAAAGACATAGAATTTGTGCCTATACCCCTCAGCAAAATGGTGTTGCTGAGAGATATAATAGAACTCTTTTAAACAAAGTAAGATGCATGTTGTATGAATTTGGTTTAAGTTATGCTTTTTGGGCTGAAGCAGCTCAAACTGCTTGTTACCTAATAAATAGGTTCCCTAGTTCTGTCATAAATTTCAAATCACCAAATGAAATTTGATATATTAAGCCTGTGAGTTACTCTCATTTAAGAATTTTTGGCTGTGCTGCTTTTGTTCACAATGTTGGCTCTAAACTTAAACACAAAGCTAAGAAGTGTATTTTTCTTGGCTATCCAAATGGTTTCAAGGGCTATAAACTTTGGTTTATATCTGAGAATAAAGTTATTGTTAGCAGGTATGTTGTGTTTAATGAGTCTATTTTTCCCAAAGTAATTTTTGATTCTCAAGCTTCTCAATCACAACAAACTTGGTTTGAGGTGGAGCTTGAGAGGCTTAATCATAATAGGTTGAATCAGCAGCCTAATATGGAAAATGTGATAAGTGTATAATTACACTTATTATCATGATATTTTAAATTATCAAATGATATGGTTTAGAGTCATTTTATACTTGATATAAAAGATTTCAAGTGGTATGTAGTTGCTTTTTTATGCAAATGCAGAAACTAGGTGAATCCTTGGAGTAAAATGACCAAAGATGGAATGTTATGGAAAAAGAGTGAAAAAGGTGCAAAAAGATGCGTAGAACATAAGGAAATGGCTCAAGATCGAAACTGTCAAAGATCAGCAAACTTGTAAAGAAGAAACATGAAGAAAAGCACATTTCAAGATCGTGACACCCATTCACGGTCACGACTTGTTACTCTTCACAAGCAAAAAGTTTTCAACCAATAGTCATGATCGTGACACATACATCACGCTCACGACGTGTGACAGTTATTGGTCAACTCTACTCAACTATCAACCATCAGATAAGAACGGTCAACCGCAATCAACCGCCATCATTTGTTAATCGAAAAGACACCTTTTGGAAGTCAACCAATCATGAAAAGATACCTTTCCTTTATGGATGAAGATGAATCTTTATATCCAATCATATTGAAGTGATACAACTCTTCACCAATGGATATGACTCTTCGTTTAGATTGACGTAACCCTTCGTACACTATAAATAGAGTTCAAATTTAACCAATTTCGTGGCATGAGTATTATGTGAAATGAATAGAAGGCATGAATGATAGTATGTGTGCATAGATAGAGAGTGAAAATATATAGGTGTTGCTACGTTCAAAGTTGTAGTGAGAAAATTGTATAAGTGATTCGATACTAATTTCGATCACTAGATTTCTACACAAATTCGAGCGATTGTTGTATGAGTGTAATTGCAAAGCACTTATCAATAAAATTTTTCATTCTTCAACATTTGTTATTCGATGTTCACAAAGAATAGCATCCTAGTGGAGGTTCTGTACGAGTCGAGACCGAATTCAAAGTAGATACATGAATTGCGAGAATTGATGACTCCCATTAAAGAGTGGATACAGTTTGATCAACTTTAGCTTTCACTTCCATACCTTATAACTTCACTTTGTTTTCTACTTATACTTTCTATTTTGAAATTTATGATATGTCTATGTGTCATAACAAGTATTTCGTCTTGTGTCATTTATATTAATCAAGTTATATGCTTTCAAGTTAACTTTAAGAGTGATTTTAGGGTTAACTAGATTGTGTATAATCACTGGATCTGTGATTATAACGCTGTTTAGTGAGCCAACATTTATGGAATGGTAACTTGCTAAATATGGCTATGTGAGAGTGACCCGTAGTAAGCATAGTAATATTGTTATCCAGGTTCTTATAAGTGTCATAATTCATTTATCCTAGATCTAAAAAAGTTATTTCATGTGTTGCTCTGCGGTGAATAATTGAATATTTGGGCATCTAGAACCGTATTTGTTGAAGTTATCTAGTGTATGAAATCTTCTTGATGATTTTGCATGTTTTACTCTACTATACTTGTTCATAGGGAAATTCTATATAGTTTACATCTTCTCTAATCTGTTAATGCACCTGTCTATTCATCAGTCTACCATCTAACCCCACAAATTATCTTATTTCATTTGTTCCATAACTCTAGTTAGTCGTTACAACAGAATTCCTTCCCTGTGGGATCGATATCTTTTAAAACTACATTGTAACTGTATACTTGAAATGCTCATTATTTTTCTATTTGATAAGCGGTATTGACAACACCTGTTCGTATTTTGAACTTTTATCTTATCCGTAGAAAAGTGGGGAACAAGGTTTTTGGCACCATTACCAAATATAAGCCTATCGGAATGAGTATAGTCAAAATCTTGCGAATAAAATGTCTCTCAAACTTTAAATACTGATCCAGTAACAAATGGTTTTCCTTTTGAACATGGTATAAGCATAAACCAAGATAATCATAACTATCTATTAGCTAGAGATAGAACTAGGAGAATTACAAGGTCTTCTAGATTTCTAGATACAAGTGTTTATGATTGTAACTACTCTGAGTTTCTTGGTTTTGCTGCTTGTGTTGCTGAATGTATTGAGACATGTGAACCTAAGACTTATACTAAAGCTAAAAACTCTAAAGAATGGCCTAATTGGTTTGATGCTATGACAGATGAAATTAAGTCTCTTAAGAAAAACAACACTTGGATTTTGGTTCCTAAACCTAAAAATAAAAGGATAATTGGTTGTAAAGGGGTCTTTAAATGGAAACCAGAAATCCCAGGAGTTGAAAAAGGTATATTTAAAGCCAAGGTTGTGGCTAAAGGTTATAGTCAAATTAATGGTGTGGACTTTCATGATACTTTTTCACCTGTGGTTAAACATGTTTTTATAAGAGTAATTCTTTCCATTGTTGCTTTTTTATGATCTTGAATTAGAACAATTAGATGTTAAGGCTGCTTTCTAGCATGGTAATCTTGAGGAAGAGAAATATATGTCTCAACCTGAAGGTTTCATTGAAAATGGTAAAGAATCTCTTGTTTGTTTGTTAAAAAAGTCCCTGTATGGATTAAAGTATTCACCTAGGCAATGGCATCTTAGATTTGATGAGTTCATGATTAAGTCTAAATTTAACAGGAGTAATTTTGATTCTTGTGTGTATTATCAAAAGTTAGAGGATAATTCATATGTTTATTTGCTCTTATATGTTGATGACATGTTGATAGCTAGTAAACTTAAAAATGAAATTGAAAAATTGAAACTTAATCTGAAATTGACCTAGGCAATGCTAAGAGAATTTTAGGGATTAATATTATAAGAGATAGAATTAAGAAAACTTTGCTTTTTAACTCAATATGATTATGTTCAAAAGGTTTTGAAAACTTTTGGTTTGTTTGATGTTAAAATTGTTAACACTCCCTTGAGTCCTCAATTTAAATTAAGGGCTAGTACTATTCCTTTAGATAAGCCTGAAGTTGAGTTCATGGACAAAATACCTTATCAAAATCTTGTTGGCTCCTTTATGTATTCCATGATTTGTACTAGACCTGGTTTAGCTTTTGGTGTGAGTGTTGTAAGTAGGTTTATGAGTAAACCAAATAAATCTCACTCACTAGCCATTAAATGGCTTGCTAGATATATTAAGGGCTCTCTCTCTACTTGTTTACTTTATAATTTTTCCGATTCTGATTTCTTTATTCATGGCTATTGTGACTATTGATCTAGATAAAAGAAGATCAATTACAGGTTATTGCTTTATAGTAGGTGGTAACATTGTTAGTTGGAAGTCAAGCTTACAACACATTATTGCTCTATCATCCACTGAGGCTGAATATATAGCTCTTACTGAAGCTGTAAACTAAGCTTTATGGTTTAGAGGTTTCTTATCTGAATTGGGTTTTGAACAGAAATTTGTAGATGTTAATTGTGATTCTCAATCAACTATTTACCTAAGTAAAAATTCCATGTTTCATGAGAGGACTAAACATATTGATATAAAGTTACACTTTATTAGAGATGTGATTAGTTATGGGTTATTGTATTTTCTGTTTTGGGTTATTGTATTTTACTCTGGTTTCTGTTATTTTTCTCTTGCTAGTATTGTTCTTCCTTTTAGCATCTAAGTTTGAGAAACCATTCATTGACGGCCTGTATCAGTTCTTTGCCGGACTTTTATTTTCTCCTGCAGCTTTCAATAAAAGCAATCAAAATCCTTCCACCTTAGATTACCCTTCAAAAGCCTAACATGTTTGTAAGTCTAGAAGGGGGAACCAAGTAAAATTATCTGTGTTCTTTATGTTTTATGCTTTTGAATGACTTACATGTTAGCTTTAGGATTTAGAATCATTGTGAAAATCCTTACATAAACTATGTTTTTTTTTGTACTTTGTGTTTACCAATTCAGTTGGAGTGATGTTATATTTACTAGATAGCTAATTTATTCGTTACTACTTGTACTTAGTATATGCATATCACTATGCTACTATGCATATTCAACTTTCTTTCATAAATAATTTGATATTAGATTGTCATCAAAACAGAACGCCTGTGTATTTGTGTGCCTTCCCGTTGGGGGAACACATCGTTCTCCCGAGGGGTTTTCAAAAAAAAAATGTATTTGTGTGCCAGCAACAGCCTTTAAAGTGCAACCAATAATACAAGAAAAAAGTTTATTTACGCATAACATATAGCAAGTTTTAAACACTACAAGTTGTTAAGGTTGAAGATAACTTCCGAAACATAAATATGACTTTGTAATGGGTGCCCTTGAATTAATATTTCGTTTAGTTACAAAAAACAAGACATCTGTTAGCTGCCTAATTAATATTTTTTTTTTGAAATATTTGTAGGTGTTAGGATTCAAAACCTGGTCACTCACCCATTTTGTGGATGTACCGCTCAGACTATGTCCAATTAGTAACTACCTAATTGATATAATCAATGTCAAAGTAATTTCATTCACAAAGACACAGCAAAATGAAGCGCATGCAAGTCCAGTTCTTGTCTCATGATGCTGTTCATCAATCAATCAAAGCTAGAAGTCAGTATTCCTTTCCCTGAAGCTGATACTACTTCTTCCATGTCTTAATTAGCAATAAAATTGTATTCAATGGCGGTACCAGGGTTCACTTTCGAAGGGTCAAAAATCGAGACTCCTAATACTTAGGACATTACAATAAACAATTAAAAATATCATGTTTTCATAAGGTCAATTTTCAACAGTCCCAAAGGTCGAGAAAGGCCAATCATTAGAGAGCGAAAGAGTAAAATAGACACTCTTAAAATAACTGAAGTCAATAGTTGATTATAAAAATTGCATTGTATAAACTACTCCCTCTGATTATTTTTTTATTATTCTTCTTACACATTTCACATTTTTTAATAAAACAATAAATAAGGGTATGAAAATACTAATCTAACATAAATATGTGATTGAGGTCTTAGCCTAGTGGTTAAGATGGAAGTTGTGGACTCTAGAGGTCCCAAGTTCGAGTCACATCCAGGGTGGGTTGGGGATTTTCCTTTCCATTTAATGTAAGCCCAAATGAGACAAATTTTTTTTAAAAAAATCTAACATAAATATAATTCAAGTTAATGTCTTACATATTTCTTTATTGAAAATAATATAACAGAAAATAAGGGTATACTGAAAACAGTGATAGAAAAGATACATGAAATTTAGAGAATGACAAGTATTTTGGATTTTCATATTTGACTAAATGAAGCACTACAAAAAATCGTAGGGAGTAAACATTTCATTTCACACTACTTCCATAATTGGTTCAAATTGCATACATAAGGTTAAAATAGCTATTACATTATAAAAAAACAAATTGACTATAAAATATAGATATTTTCATATACAAAACACTTAATAAAACTGAGCAATGCGATGTAAATTACATATATTTTTATCAATCCTAAATTGTTTAAACACCCTAATAATTTCGATTAATTTTGGAATCAACTTTTTTATTTTACTAATAATAATTGAAATAAATCATGAAAAAACAAAAATACAAGTTAAGAATGTATAAATACAAGATACATAATTAGAATTCATAAAATATATTCCAACTATAATTTAATAGAATTAATATGAAGGTTTTAGATATGTAACAATAATTATCATTATAATGAGATGTTAAGAAGATATATAAAATGGGTTCACTGACCAAAATTAAAAATAGTTTTTTGGGCTACTTCAAATATAATGGAATTGGGAAATCAAAATGTCACCAAAATTCTAAATTGCAGAGTTAGATTACACCTCTGTTCATGGTGTTTCTCCGTGTTGGATGGTCGACTGACCACCCAAGACCCCCTCGGCACGCCCCTGATGTCTCTTTCACTTTGTCCAACCCCGAAACAATCTGTATTTATATCACACTCATTTAATTACCACATGTGATAGGCATCCCCAAACCTATCAATTACATTACAGTTTGGCTTAATGGATCACCAACTCCTTCAATTTGTCTCATTTTGCCTATCGCCCCTACTTTGAAATTTCCTTGTAGCTACCTCAACTTGGCAAAACTGCACTTGTTTGCCCCCAATATATCAAGTGTCAGCTTTTAGTTTGTTTAACTTTTCAAATATGTTTTTGTGATTTTCTCTCTCCAAAAATAGGCAGACATGTGGTGTTCAAGGAAAACTGGTGCATTTTTATCATGTTAAGGGGGTTACGAGTACCTTTTCGAAGTTTAAGGGAAAACTAAGCGAAACGAGATAAGTTGGGGGAGCCATTTGGCCTTACATTTTGAATAACTTTTTCCAAACTCTTGACAATTGTTCAGGGCAAAACAAAGGAAAAGTTCTCCTACCAATGAATGTTATTGATTTAAGATCAAAGCCGATAAGAAAATAGAAGATCAAAGTACATACGTTTCCACCAGCTGACATGACATTTGCTGACAATGTCCAATGTACTTAAGGAATTGATTTTATTTATATAGATATTCGGTTTGATAAATAATTGCAATTTCATGTTTAGCTAAACTAATAGATAGATTATGCAAAAGGTTTGGTATGTGGAAGCCCGAAAACATTGCAAGATCCAATCCACCATCCTTTGACTCACTTTATCAACATATTAAAAAAATGATAATACTCTAAAACCAATATTTAGGTAAGAAGTTCAACTAATTAATAAACCTATCATTTTTCAATTTTCGTACGCCTATAAAACCTCATTTAAACCTGAAAACCAAATCACAACACAAAATAAGTATATCTAGCAACTACTGAACTTTGAAGTTTTAATTGAAGATGATTAAGCTTTGTCCCTCATCCAGTAGAGTCGTTCGAATCATGGCATTGGTGAGTTTGTGCGTATTGATGAGCTACACAACAATTCAAGTACAAGCCGGAAGGCATCTCCTTGAGTTACCCGAGTTGCCGAAGCCTGAATTGCCAAAACTTCCAGAATTACCAACACCCGAACTCCCCAAAGTTCCGGAATTACCAAAGCCTGAACTTCCTAAAATTCCAGAGTTGACCAAGCCTGAACTTCCCAAAGTTCCCGAGTTACCAAAGCCCGAACTTCCTAAGATTCCAGAGTTGGCTAAACCTGAACATCCAAAAGTCCCCAAGTTGCCAAAGCCCGAACTTCCTAAAATTCCAGAGTTGGTTAAGCCTGAAGTTCCTAAAGTTCCAGAGCTTCCAAAGCCTGAATTGCCCCACCTGCCCGAGTTGCCCAAAGTCCCGGAGCTTCCCAAGCCTGAACTGCCTCATTTGCCTGAGTTGCCTAAGCCCGAACTGCCTCATCTTCCATCTTTGCCAAAGGATGTTAAACCAACTCATGCAACCGTTACTACTCCTTAGATATCGAATATCACTGCATTTACGGCCTCTATATATAGATATATGCATATTTTCATTTGTTTGAATTCGTATTTTTCTTATTAGGAAGCTATGTTACACTTGGCTACATTTTCATGTTGCTTCTGTATTTCAACTTTGTATTTTCTACTTGTGTTTTCCAATTCATTTGGAGTACTGCTATTCTTGACTTGTTAGACTTGTATTGTTTTGTTTTCTGCCTGTACTATATATAAATATATATTTTTCAGTTCGTACATTCAAGTAAATTTGCTAGATTAAAACAACGCAAACACATATGACTCGTTTGGTTTGTGGAACATAATCTAAATGGAATAGAATAGAAAGTGTATGCAAAAACATCAAATATGATACATGACTCCGACGTCGGAGGGAATAGTTCTTCATTGTTACTATAGGAATCATGGAATAGCTATTCCTCTTTGAAATGAAGGAATAATTAATTATGTGATTCCCATGAAAACTAGGAAGAGTTATTCCCTCTGATATCAGACTCATGTATCATATTTAATATTTTTGCATTCATTTTCTATTTCATTCTATTCCATTCCATCAACCAAAAGAGTCCATAATGTATTAACATCAATGTATGACCACATTTTATTTTCCTATATGTATTAACATCAAATTAAAGTCGCATAATGCCTAAATAAAGTTTAATTCTAAATAAACTACAATCAAATTTGCTGGTTCACTTAGCTTAAATAATCGGTCAAAGGGGAGATGAATTCCGATTTAACTTGTTCTTTTAGGATTTAAAAATCTTTTGCCAAGTTAAATTAATATATATTGAGTTAAACGTGTTGAGTGCAAAACGGGTTAAATCACATACTATTCAGCTTGAACTGACATTGATTTTTGTTCACAAACTATGCTGAGTAAAATCTTACTCAGCCCAGGATGGGTTTCAAGCAGATAAAAACAAAAAGACACAAATGATGTTATCCACTAGCGTAAAGTGTCAAAGATTAAAAGATGAGTTTAATGAATGAATACACCTTGATTTATCCTGGTTTAGCCCCTACCCTACCTCCAGCCCACGGGTACTTTTTCCGAGCTTTAATCCACTAGTATTCTTTCCTTCAACTAGGCGGACAAGCCTTTGATAGCGGGTAGGAGAAATTACATCAAGTACCTTCCAAGCTAACTACCACTCAACTCAGTTTACCTTTCTTAAAGCGAATCACACAGATTTGAATAAAGATCTTACACAAAGGAAACTCAACTTATAAAGACATTGGTTCTTTTATAATGAATAGCTTAGCTAGAATCTAAGCCTAACTAATTTCTCTTCATTACAAACAAATTGAAAGATTGTTGTTTGCTTTTGGATTGCTTGATTTTGAATTTTGAAGGCTGTCTTAAATTGTAAACATTTGCCCCAGGCTCTATTTATAGATGTAGAAATCTAGAAGTAGCCATTGTAAACTTCTCATCTTGACTCGGCTCTCAAAATATCTTCTCTTCACAACTTTGAAATCTATCTGTTTGAAACAAATATGTAGACGTTTAGAGACAGCGATTTTGAACGTTGGGGCGTGAGACTAATCTGTTAATCTATTTTTCATCAAGGACTTATTTCCTTTAAAAAAAATATTGTTTGAGAGAGGCGTGCGAGATGCAATATGTTAATCTGAGATTGGATGCTTTTACTAACATTGCAGAGGACACGACGATGATGGAAAACGGTGGATGTCAGAGGATTCATTTTTTATTTGGCTTTTAGTGAGGATATCCTAGCATTCGGTACTGATACCTTTAGGCTCTGAGGACAACATAAATATTCTTTTATTTTCAGCACCAAATCCTTTTTGGAACCTAAAAGGCATCAATAAAGAATATTTTGTTTTTACGAAGGTTAAAACGTACGGTTTTTTTATTAGGTCTACATCGCATAGAAAACTTAGCTTACACTAAGAATAAATGAATAAAATTACTCAGCTTGGAAGCCTTTGCTACTCTAAGCCATAACTTAACCAAGCCTATGTTAAGCTGAGTTGTTTCCCTTAAAACAACTTCAAGCTAACTTACTTAATTTAGAGTACACTTAGTGCCTAATTAATTTCATTATCCTAAGTAATTTGTTATCTCCAAAACTAAAGTACTGTGAAGTACTATTAACATGGGTTTAACAATCTCTCCCATTTTAGAACAAATATTAAACTAGGTAGTAGAAGAAATTAACTAAGTAAGAGTTTATTGATATAGGATAACCTGATAAGTGATATAAGACTTCCCCATGATGAATGAACTTCCTTAAACATCGCAGACTTCCCCATGTTGAGTGGATTTCCTTCAATCAGCACAAACTCCCTCATACTTAGTGAGTTTTCCTTTGAATTGGGACTTGTCTTACTCAGCTTCCATTCTTAGTGGTCTTAGTTGATTCATGTAATATATATAAATTGATGCAAAAACCAATATATATAACATATGAAGTTAAGAAGTTCTTAACTTTGAGCAAAAACTTGTATTTTCATATATTAGATAACTCATCAAGTACATAAGTTATTTCCTATATTAAGCTTTACATTTTAGCATTATTATAGATTTTCCTATCTACACAAATATTTATCTCTCTACTTTCCATCGCCTCTTCCTTTAGGTGGTAGCTGTGAAGATTATGATCTTGATGTGCCTCTTGGTTACGCCCTTAGAATCTGTTACTCTGGTGGACATTATGGTCTAACAAGAAGATGCGACTTTTATTGTTTTATTATTTTGTACATCTCCTCTGCTACCTTATTCCCCTTGTTAGCTAGTTTAAAACCAATTTGTTAAGGCATACATTGAAGGAGTCAATAGCATGAGTTTACAATTCTTGCTTTCTAACCAAAACCGGATCAATTTCATTGACGAGTTGCTCCCCGCCAGATGATGATAAGACCTCTTAGTTATTCAATTCTTGTAGCAGTAGATGGTGGCACCCGGGTAGATGAGCAATAAGATCTAATCCTTGATAAGTATATTGTTGAAAACACTACAGCAGGCTTTGAAATCAGTTTCTAACAGTGTTATCTTCATCTTATCCTCTATATCAATCATTTGAAGACACATTGCATTAATGGTTTTGGTAGTGAAGTATATTCCCTTTACATATTCTATCCTAGTATCCATAAGCGCTTTAACTTTGTTATGAACCTCATTGATCTTGTCTACTAGGACATTCAACTTTTATGTGTAGTGAATCCATTTTTAGGATCCATTAATGAACTTTATTTTGGAAATAGCTTTCCCATAGCAGAGATCAAGCCCTTGTGAGAGTCATTAACTGTATCATATGTGTTAGCCTTGACAGTTGCGCAAAATATGTTGAACTTTTGATCCATCTCATTCATATTCAGCATTGGCTTCTCCACTTTCTTCACAACATCATAAACTTTCTTATATTAGGCTATCATCAGCTTAGACATCTTCTCCAATGTGTTCCAAATGCTATGAAATAGATCATTATTGGTGTCAAGCTTATCCAAGATAACCTTCAGGAGCTTGTCTGTGTTTGTCTTGATTGTGGCTTGCTCCTCACCAAACTTGTGAAGCTAAGTCATCAGAGATGCCATTACTTCATAAATGTTGCTTAATAGTAACGAAGCATCATCAATACTACTCTTCACTTTTCTTGCCACTGCATTGGCAATGACATTGAAGTTTTAATAGATGAGATAGCAACTTTCAGTTGAGCTGTATAATCAATCAAACTATTGAGAATGGTCATCATTTTATCCACCAAACTTTTGGCACTCTCCTTGGCCAGATGATTGTGGATTATTATTATCAATAATGAAGGCATTTTTGTTGTTTATCAATGTGTATTTAAATTATGTATATTTTTGGTATTATATATATATGCTATTATATATATGCTCATTGATAAGGTAAATTCCATTACTACTTCATAGCATGAAAGTCGAGGGCATAGTGGGAGAGCTATATGGTGTGAGAACTGTACTAACGTGTTACTATGAATAGTCTAAATATCCCTAGTCATAGTTTCATTGGGACTATACATCAATGAAGCAAATAGACTAGCATGTGTAGGCTTACTCCTTGGATTAGATCCAAGCACCTGATCTCATGACCTGAAGGTGGTAACTTGATAAGTGTATAATTACAATTATTATCATGATATTTTCAATCATAAAATGATATGGTTTAAAGTCATTTTATACTTCATATAAAAGATTTCACGTGGTGTGTAATTGTTTTTTATGCAAGTGTAGAAACTAGGTGAATCTTGGGAGTGAAATGATCAAAGATGGAATTCTATGTAAAAAGAGTGAAAAAGGTGTAAAAAGAGTGAAAATGGTGCAAAAAGATGCATAGAATATAAAGAATTGCCTTAGGATCGAAGTTGTCAAAAATCGGCAAAGTTACAAAGAAGAATTATGAAGAAAAGCATATATCACGATTGTGACACCCATTCACGATCGCGTCTTGTTATTCTTCACAAGTAGAAAGTTACCAACCAATAGTCACGATCGTGACATGTATATCGCGCTCTCGACTTGTGATAGTTATTGGTCAACTCTTCTCAACTACCAACCGCCAGATAAGAAGGATCAACCGTCATCAACTATCAGACGAAAAGACACCTTTTGGAAGTAATCCAATCATGAAAAGTTTCCTTTCCATTGTAGATGAGGATGAAACCTTGCATCCAATCATACTAAAGTGATGCAACCCTTCACCAATGGACATGACTCTTCGTTTGGATAGAAGTAACCTTTTGCACTTTATAAATAGGGTTCCAATCCAACCATTTTCATGGGTGTGGTGACATGCATGGTAGGTAATGTATAGTAGTGTGCGTGTATGATAGAAAGTGAAAATATATAGATCTCGCTACATTCAAAGTTTAGTGCGAAAAATGTATAAGTGATTTGATTCTTATTTCGATCACTAGATTTCTCCACAAATTCAAGCGATTGTTGTATGAGTGTAATTGCAAAGCACTTATCAATAAAATTTTCTTTTCTTTAACATTCATTTATTCGATATGCACAAAGAATAGCATCCTAGCAGAGGTTCTGTACGAGTCGAGACCGAATTTAAAGTAGACGTAGGAATTGCGGGAGTTGACGACTCCCATTAAAGAGTGGGTATGATTTTATCAACTTTAGCTTTCACATGCATACATTACAACTTTACTTTGTTTTCAACTTATACATTCTATTTCGAAGTTTATGATATGTCTATGTGTCATAAAGAGTATTTCGTCTTGCATCATTTATATTAATGAAGTTATATGATTTCGAGTTAACTTTAAGAGTGATTTCAAGGTTAACAAGGTTTTTTATATTCACTTGATCTGTGATTATAACACTATTTAGTGAGCCAACATTTTTGGAATGGTAACTTGCTAAATATGGCTATTTGAGAACGACCCATACTAAGCATAGTAATATTGTAATCCAGGTTTTATAAGTGTCACAATTCGTGTACCCTAGATTTAGAAAAGTCATTTCATGTGTTGCTCTAGGGTGAATTATTGAATATTTGGGCATCTAGAATCGTATTTGTTAAAGTTATCTAGTGTATGAAATCTTCTTGATGATTTTGCAAGTTTTTCTCTACTATACTTGTTCTTAGGGAATATCTATATAGTTTACATCTTCTCTAATCTGTTCATGCATCTGTCTATTCATCAGTTTATCATGCAATCCCTCCAATATAAATTATCTTATTTCGTTTGTACCATAACTCTAGTTGGTCCTTAAAATCGAAATTCCTTTCCTGTGGGATCGATATCTTGTAAAACTACATCGAAACTGTGTACTTGTAGTTATCATCATTTTTCTATTTGATAAGCGGTACTGACAACACCTGTTCATATTAAGAACTTTTATCTTATCAATGAAAAAGTGGGGAACAAGTTTTTGGCACCATTACCAAGAATAAGCCTTTCGGAATGAGTATAGCTAAAATCTTGCGAACAAGTTTTTGGCACCGTTGCCGGGGAAGATAAGTGCGTTCTAGAGATCAAATTGCCGGAGAACAGGCAATTATATTTATGTGTTAATAGATTTATAAATTTTTGGTTTTAAGTATTTATATTTTGTCATTAACATATTTTTATTGCTTATTCATTGAGTTTTCTTTCTAGCGTTTGCATGCTAAGTACGCGTAGTTCGAGAGAATGTTTGACATCTTTCGAATCTTAAATAGAATGATTTGAAGCATGAAAAATTAAATAAAATTAAAAATTTGAAGAATGAAAATTTTCTTGATTTTGTGTTATTTATACATTATCTATACTGATACTATACTAACATGTGTTCCAAGGTTATTACGAGTATTAGGTATTTCAAGTTTGATGTTAGTGCATATTTTGAACAAAAAATTTGTTTCGAGTATGAGTGCACGTTGAGAGTGTGAGCGCTTTTGGCACAACATTAGCATTTGGCAAGCATGAGTTATGAGTAACATTCAATAGCAACATTCCAAGTAAGTTTCAATATATATTTCAATGCAACATGAATTAGTATAAGTTATAGAGTTTTAGTTTAATACTATTGATAAGTTTTAAGTGGAATAATATCTAGTAGTGTTCTTACTATGAGTTTTATATTCTATTCTCAAATACATCCTATAAGTATTAAGTGTGTCTAAAGTGAAAGGAAACTATAGCCATAATACTTTGAAAGTGAGCAATAAAGGATGAGGGTATTAAGAGAGAAAAATCAAAAGAAAGAGAGGATAATCAATGAGTTATAAAAAAAGGTGAGGAATGGTACGGAGCAGAAACTGCAACCATTCAATGAGTGAAAAAAGAAAAGTAGCATAGCATAAAAAATGGTTGCAAAGTACAAATCTATACTTCAAAAACATATGCTTAAAAAGAAAAAAAATGAGAGAAAGTGGTATGGAGCATAAAATGCAATAACTAAAAAAGGGGAAAGTGGTGTGGAGCATAAAATGCAACCACTAAGAGTGTTTTAGCATCTTAGGTTACCTAAAAATACCTTGAGATCATTCATTCCAAAGTGTGCTCCTTTTGTCCTTTATACTTAATACCATACCTGAGAGAAGGAAATATTCGAGTGAGCATATAACGCTTATATGAAGACACAATTCAGTTGACCCTCCATTAAGAGCAAAGGTATGCAACTGAACTATATAAATTGCACATTACTAATTTGTTGGAAATTTTGAACTTTTACTTGAACTTTATGCAACGTGGGAATGTGGTACTCACTACGATAGTCTTTCGCCAAATGAGGTACAAACTTAAATACTATTTTATACACTTTTGTTTGTTTAACTTGAGGACAAGGAAAAAGTTAAGTGTGGGGGTGTGATAAGTGTATAATTAGACTTATTATCATGATATTTTCAATCATAAAATGATATGGTTTAAAGTCATTTTATACTTCATATAAAAAATTTCACGTGGTGTGTAGTTTTTTTTATGCAAGAGTAGAAACTAGGTGAATCTTGGAAGTGAAATGATAAAAAATGGAATTCTATATAAAAAGAGTGAAAAAGGGGTAAAAAGATGTGTGGAATATAAGGAATCAGCTTAGGATTGAAGCTGTCAAAAATCAGTAAAGTTACAAAGAAGAATCATGAAGAAAAGCATATATCACGATCGTGACACCCATTCGTGGTCACGACTTGTTATTCTTCACAAGAAGAAAGTTACCAACCAATAGTCACAATCGTGACATGTATATCATGCTCGCGACTTGTGATGTTTATTGGTCAACTCTTCTCAACTACCAACAACCGAATATGAACGATCAACCGCCATCAACTGTCAAGCGAAAAGATACTGTGAGCGGGCGACACGAAGTGGTGGGCTGAGAGCGCGCGAGATGAGAGGCGTGGTCCACCAGGGTGTTTGAAAAAGGTTCACCGGGTCGGGGGACCCGGGGAAAAGGTTGAAAGAGAAAAAGGCGAAAAAAGTTTAAGATCGGTTCAAACTCAAATCTGCCGTCTCTTAGTGTGGAGTCGCCACCTGGATTAGCTCTTTCGAGGAATTAGAGTCCTATGACGCGTAATGTCTAGGGGACAGCCCACCAAGACACAGAGATTCAGGTCCGGGATAAGTTGCTTATTTCTCATTGGATCACTTTAAATTACATCTACAGAAAACCGTTTTCTTTTAATTGCGCATATTCGCACTTAGGTTATTTTTTGGAGTTTAGATGCATGGTTCACCTATTGGGAAATAATAAATCATTCACAAAGCGGAAAAATAAACCATCCACAAAACAGTAAGTAAATGCGGAAAGTAAAAGCGAAAAATAGAAATTACAAGGCTTCAAAAATTGGGGGATGCAACCGCCCGCTAACCTATTAATTACATTTCCCAAAAATTGAAATTACGATACCCGAAGGAAAATTAAAGTCCTAAATATACATCTAATCCTAATCTACCTGCATCCACAAAGGTTAGCACAGGGGATAGCACATATGTTCGATTTTGAATTTGGCGAGGCCCGTGTGGCCTAAAAAAAAGATCGCGATATTGTGTTTGTTATTTAAATAAAACCATTCATTTTATTAGCATATTGGTTGCTCATTTTAATTAATGAAATTGCTCGCATGGTAAAAAGTGAGGTCTGTTATTGAAAAATACATTTTATTCCCTTTGTGGGGGTGTTCTAACATACATCTCCTTTTAATAAAGAAAAAAAGATGAAGAAGAATTACAACAGTTAAAATAAAATAAAAGCGGCGAAAGTCCTAGGTTCACAGAAGAAATCAGAAGAAGAAATTAAACACTGAAAGCACAGGAATTGCAGTTCTAGGAACTCAGAGGCTTACCCTTACTGAACGAATCCACTTCGAAGAAATCCGATCAGTCCTCCAGAAATCCTCCTCGTCTTTTTGTTTACGTAAAAATGTTGTGGTAGAAAGTCCAAAAATTGTTCGTTTTATTCTCGGAATTCGAAGTCGTTCTAAAAGTTATATTTTTTTCTGATAATTTCGGGATCCTTTAATTGAAAAGACCCGACTATTTATAGGAAAATCCTGAAAAAGCCATCATCATCGAACGCTCGAGCTGGTATAAAATCCCGTGATCATAGCTGCCCCTCGTGTGATAATTGCTAGTTGTATAACCAGTGTTATCACATGAAAAGAGCATAGGGATAAAGAGAATACCGGACAAGTGTGGTTGGTGATTTCTTGTTCTTAATTGATAAAATAGGCCTTCCTTTATGGCGCTGTGTCTTCAAAAAGTTGCCCGTTTCTTTCTTCGAAATCCCTTGGTGCTTGATGCCCCTTTTATGTGGGTTGACCGTTTCTTTCTACGGCGTCCCATTAGTGGTAACCATTTCATTCTTCGGTTGAGGTCATTGTGCGCCCCTTGGAATAATTGGAGATTAATGCCTAAATGCGATCTTTCCTTAGTAGGATTGCGTCTTGTTCTCTGTGTCAAATCAAGAAGATAATGTTAATCAATATTTCATGATGAATGTTTTAATTGTTTGATTGAGTTTATGCGGAGCAACAAATTTTGCCCCCTTCAATAAAAATTAAAACATTGATAAATGAGTTTGAGGAATATTGGGATATCCCATGCATCGTTCCGTAGCGTTAGGAGGCTTCTATTGAAAAATAATAATAAATAAATATGTGGGACCCATTTATTTTCTTTAAATAGGGCTCTACTTCCATTATTTTTTTTTACTTCTCGTATTCTTCATCTCTCTAAAACACTCTCACTCTCCCCTCTCTCTAGAAATCATGTTGTCGAATGTTGCTAACAGGGAACTCCGTCTTACATCTCACCTCGTTCCTCAGCCTACCGATGATCCCGGCGTATTTTCCATTGATATTGACACCGCATATGGTTTGGTGGCGAGCGATACTATGCTGGGGCTTACCATTACTTCCCCTATAAAGACGTTGGATCCTGATTTTCCAGCCCAACCTCATCTTTCCCGGACCGAGGTATTTCCAATAACATTTTTATTTTCCATTTTTAGCGAAGTTTGATCTGTTTAGGAACTAGATTAGAACTGATCCTTGAATCATGTCACGGAATTTTATCCTAAAAAATATATAAAATAGAAAAATTCGGGTCTACCGAAAATTTTTCCAGCAGACACAAGGAAATTCGGCGAGGGTCTGACCCTTGCCAATATCAGCGAGGGTCTTAGGACCCTTGCGAGGCCTGCTGGCCAGGCATCGGGGGCTCGCCGGATTTTTCCAGCGGCCCCTCTCTAGGTTCTTTTCGTAAAAAAATGTAATTTTATATATATATATA
>CATIWQ010002128.1:0-16664 GCA_949673415.1 Euphorbia schlechtendalii
GAGAGGTAAATTTATTGTGCTCCAACTAATTCGACAAATCCCACTTCTAGTCGCATCACCCCACCATAGAAAATTCCTCATGAATCTATTTAATTTTTCTTCGATTGTGGCTGGGATTTTGAGAATTGACAAGAGATATACAGGAAGAGAAGAAAGCACTGACTTGATGAGAACCACTCTACCCGCGTAAGACAAACAATTCCCTTTCCGATTGGCCAATTCCTGTGAAAAATTAGCAATTAAGGGGTCCCAATTCGCAATCGGTATCTTCTTGAAGGAAAGAGGCACACCTTGGTATTTTATCGGGAACTTTTCAATTTGACATCCAAGCTTCGCGGCAAAGCGACCCAAGCTGTCATTATCAACATGAATTCCCAACAACGAGCTTTTGTGAAAATTTATACGCAATCTGGAAATTAATTCAAAGCACTTCAAAATTCTCATAAAATTCTCAACAACGGATTCGTCAGCCTGAAGAAAAAAAATCGTGTCATCCGCAAATTGTAACAGCGAAATGTCCAGTAAACCATCATCCAGACGAAAAAGTTATAACCCTCCGGTCCCAATGCCTTATTCTCGGCACATGATGAAATAGCGCTCCAAATCTCTTCCTCTGAAAAAGGCTTGATTAAATTGGCATTTGCTGAGGGAGACACTTTCGTAAAATGTAGATGATGAAGTGAGAACGGAATACTGATTGGCGGCTTAAAGAGAGTCGAATAGAATGATTGGACGGCTGCTATAATTAAATCCATGTCATACACGAGCTGTCTGTTCACAGCAAGTTGTGAAATTCTATTGTTTCGAA
Organism: Euphorbia schlechtendalii; assembly: GCA_949673415.1. Classification (NCBI taxonomy): domain Eukaryota; kingdom Viridiplantae; phylum Streptophyta; class Magnoliopsida; order Malpighiales; family Euphorbiaceae; genus Euphorbia; species Euphorbia schlechtendalii. Next base: position 809 of record CATIWQ010002128.1, read on the forward strand.
ATCGGGTTGCTGCAGTACAGTGAAAAAAGGCAGTGTTTTGATCGCCCAATAAGGTCTATTTCAGTCTCGACTGTTGGTGCCTTATGTTTTCATTGATTCGACGAAGATGGGATAGTTCCAACCGGTGCCGAGATAGATCAACAGCAGTGTTCTCCAGGGATGACGCAGTTGAGGCCGTGGCTAATGAAAGAATCTTAGATTTAAGATTCTTAATTTGTGTTTCCAACTTCCCAAAGTTTGCTCGGTGCCACGGATGAATAGCGGAGGACAATCTCGTCAATTTGATGTGTATGTCTTCGTTCGGATACGAATCACAAATTTCCTTCCACTTTGATTGAATGAAGGATAGAAAATCTGGATGATCCCACCAACAATTAAGTGATCGGAATATCATATGGCTAGCGGAAGCTATGGTTTGGGATTGAAATACAATAGGTAAATGATCTGATAAAGTTGAATCTATCGTTGAAATTGAAGCGTTCGGCCACAAATCTGAAATTCCGCAAGAAATCAGTACCCTGTCAATTCTTGAAAATGAATGCATATTCGACCAAGTAAAATCTCGCCCATGAAGTGGTAAATCCAGGAGTTCTGCCTCATTAACGAAGTCACAGAATTGGGCAATGGATTGAGAGAACCTGCCTCCCGATCTTTCTGATTCATGAAGGACATCGTTAAAGTCAACACAAACTATAACTCGATTCAAATGCATAACAAGCGGCAGTAATTCATGCCACATTTGAGATCTTTCGCTTGCTAATGTGGAGCCATAGACCGCCACCACATATAGGTCTAGAGAAGTGGCTGATGCTGTTAGATGAAAAATGCACCATCGACTCGAAGAATTTTTCACAGTAATGTTGATTAAAGCTGAATTCCAAGAAAAAATAATGCCACCCGACATGCCATGGGTCAGAGAGCAAAGAAGATCGAAATCATTATGCCCCCAAAAATTCCTTGCATCCATCTCAGAGATTACCTCGCATCTTGTTTCGAACAAAACCCGAAAGAGAATGTTATACTTGTAAACAAAAGATCGAATTAAATTTTGCTTGCCGCGGTTGTGAATGCCACCACGACAATTCCAGCAAATAAATGAAAAGGTCATTAATAAAAGAACAAATCCAAGAGTACCTCAGGTGCAGAATTAACTTCTCGCATTATCATCCAGAGAAGACATGATAATATTCTTGTATTTCTCCTTGAAGAGCCCCAGTTTGTTGCCAACCATAAATGTGAGTAAATTCTCCTCAAGAATCGGTTCCATAGGTAGAGAATTCATAATTATCTTATTCATGTCCATAATATCCGGACCTGAAGAATTGGAACTGTCATTTCTGCTAACCAAGTGTGAGCATTCTGCTTGTGGAGGTTGTTCCCGGATGCTGCTGGCATTAATGGAGCTGTTAGACTGATGGTTGGAACTGATACTGTTGGACTGAAGGTTGTGATCATGCGCTTTTAAAGCTGGTTGGGCCGGCTGCATTACCCCCACCATTTGGACTGTTTCTGGAACTATACTGCTGCCCAATGGTGAAGTAGTTTTGATGGACGGCGAAACGCTGGCAAATGCTGAATTTGAGGCATTAACATGACAACAAGCGACAGCTTGTTGAAAACTTATCTCAACCGAAATAATAACATCCCCAACCTGAATATTAATGGATTGATTCCTAATGTCTATGGGAACTGATAGTAAGCAGGACACTACGTCAAGACTTGCTGGCCTATCAAAATCGAAATCGATCGTAATCAATTTCCCAAAGTGACCAGTAAGCTGCACAATTAGAGATTCGGATAGAATGGCCGGGGGAATTCTAGTAAAATCCGCATACATTAAGCATTCATCTAGAATGAAATGAATAGGGTATTCCCTTACATCATACACCAAGTCCTGAATTGATAAAAAAATCTGATTCCATGAAAACTAGCTTCGCATCCATCGAGAAAAAACATAAAACCACTTGATTTCCACCAACCGGTGCAATGAAGTCCAATGCAAAGTTTCTGTTCGTTACTGCCGAGAGCAGGTCTGGAATGAGATTAATTTTCCTCACTTTAACAAGGCAAGAGCGATTAATCCATGGTGGGGATGCAGAGATTGAATCTAATTTCAAAACTGGACTAAACGGGGTTGTGCTGTTAACCACTGCTGCATAAGACCAGTGGTCCCTGGACGCTTCTCGAAAAACTCTGGATTTCTTAGTCGGTTCCTTGGCAATCTTACAGCTTGTGGCTACAAGTGTCGCAATAGGGTTTCGATAGTAATACCTTGATTGAAAAGCGTGCAACCTTACATTCCCGATCCACACCGAGTTCATACGATACAAAACCTCATGCATCGGAAGGCTACCATCAATTGTTAAGAATCCAAAGTTGAGGTTCCTCTTGTTACGTTTATGCGCAACGTAAACTTTCCCAGAGATTCCATATTTGGATAGAACTAGTTCCATTGCTTTGGTGCCATGGGAATTTGGGAAGTTTTCAAAGTATACCTTATTATGGATTGAGCTTGAACAACTGCGGGATGACGAAGGAGGCTCGGCTTCAGTGGTTGGTAGTTGGTATGGCGGTGGGTAGATAAAGGCGGCGGTTGAATGCAGGATTAGGGTTAGGCATGGCGGCTGAACACTACTATGTCAAATTAATTGTTTCATTAAAAAATTATCATATTTATAATTTAATTTAAGTAAACCGTTTAACTAATGATATTTAACCAAAAGCTTCCTAAGTAAAAAATAAAAAAACTTTCATTCTGTGTAATTAAACTTAATAGAGAATATGTTGGTTGATGTTGAAATTGATTTTCCGATTTGAGGTGAATGTGCTGAGACCTCTATTCACGTGTTTTTTGGGTGCTCCTTTGTCTATCCTATTTGGGATGAGATTTTTGGTGAAAAGGGTCCGAACAATATTACCTCTGTTACAGATTGGTAGGTTTGGGTGAGTACAAGGGAATTTGAGATGATAATTTAAGTTGTGTGTATTTGTTGGGCGATTTGGCATAGGCACAACCATATGGTTTGGAACAAAAAGTATCGTATGACTTCTCAAGTGGTTCGGCATGGAAATGGCTTTCTTAATGAATGGAGAGCTGCAAATCCGGGACTAGTGTGTATTAGTTCGGCAATTACTCTCATCAATGGAGGTGTGCACCTCAAAAATTGTGTAAAGTGTAATATTGATGCAAGCAGAAATGTTCTTGGTCATGGTTTTGTTGTGAGAAATGTCTAATTGAGAGTGGTGGCTACAAGATCAAGTGGTGGGGATGCTTTTTTTGGTAAGCAATGAGTGTAGGAAGGCACTTAGTTGATTGAAAGACTATCGTTTCAACAATGTGACCGTGAAGTTGGATGCCATGAACGTCATGCATGCGTTAAATAATAAATCAATCTTTGTGGCTTAATTTTTCAAGATTGTTTGAACCTTTTAGTTTAATTTTCTCATGTTTGAATAATTTTTGTTAGTCGGTTAGCGAATCAAGCTGAACATCTGTTAGTTAGAGCGATTTATTCTTTGATAAGTAGTGGGACATGGTTTAATTTTTGTTCACCTTTGTAAAGCTGTAATTGTAGACTAATTTAAAAAACTTTATTGAGAATAAAGTTTTATAACAATTTTAAAAGAATTAAACCTACTTAAAAAAATGTGTTGAGAAGCGAAGGAAATCACTTGTAAAAAGTTGTGGTAGAGAATGTAATTACATTAGTAGTTATGGAAAAGGTAGTAATATCTTATATTTATTTCAACAAAGATATGTGCAAATATACGTGCAAATATATATATATATATATATATATATATATATATATATATATATATATATATATATATATATATATGAGATTATTAATAATAACAATGGGTATACTCTTCATCATGTGTTCGCTAACAAAGAAAATCTCATATCCTACTTACAAAGTAAACACCTACTTAAAAATGAAATCAAAGTACAAAATTTGTCTAGACATCGTATAAATGAACCAAAAAAAACCGTGCCATTTGAATACAAAGGTACTCGAGCTTATCAGATACATATTTTTCTTGCAATTGATGATTCTGTAGCACAAACAATGAAGATGAAGGTGATATGACTATTTAAGATTATTTTTTAAAAAAGATTTTGAAATTACCGGATACATGGCCATGCTATGAGCCAATCAACAAAATAACTATTGCGGTGACAGTCCCTGCCAGTGTTGGCTTAGTAATTACTTGAGTCAAGCTACTAAAAAGTCTTATATTCAACGGAAGGGGGCTTGTGCCAATAGGAAACAAAAATGATTATTACATGAACCACGCATTTAAGGATTAGATTATAAAGGACTTTTTGGCATTGATCTCTTTTCAGTAGAGTGATAATTTTTAGTTGAGAAATATGATATTTAACCCCTTTTAAGCCTTGATATAGGCTTTACAAGGGTTCGGGTTTATTGGTCAAACAAAAGCTAGGGTTTTTATGGAACTACAAGAAAAAAATAAAATAATTTTAAGTCATGGCATAGTGTAATTTTACAAGTCTCACATTTTAAGTTTTCATTTATCATAAAACTTGAATTTGAGTTTTGAGTTTTTAAAATACGTGAACATATGAATAACTACTGTTTTCGGGTATAATAATTATTACACAAGGTATAATACCTATTATACCAGGTATAACAACCATTATACCTGGTATAATAGTCACTATACCATGTACAATGTCTATTATATTGTTCGAATATGAAATTTGAAACCAGATCGTAATATTTTCATTATCTTCAGTGATTTGAATATTTCTCTGATATTCTTCATTATGTTGACTATTATACCAGGTATAATAATCATTATACCTGGTATAATGACTATTATACTATTCAAATGCGATGAAACTCTATCTTAATACTTTTTTTTTATCTCCAATTACTTTTTGTAATGTTAGTTTGCATTATACCAGGAATAATGATATGATTTGAAAACTAGATTCTAATGTGAAATACGAAACTTGATATTGATACCTTCTTTATATCCAATTGTTTGAATATTCTTTAATATTATTAGTTATAATCACTATTATACCGGGTATAATAACAGTTATACTTGGTATAATGACCATATACTATTCAAATGTGAAATCTAAAACTAAATCTTAATACTTTCTTTATCTCCAATGATTTGAATATACTTTGAATCGTTATAATGACTATTATACCGGGTATAATTATTATTATATCAAGTATAATACTCATTATACCAGGTATATGACTTGATCTGAAACTGGAATTAAAAATCTGAAAAGGATATTAATATATTATCTTCATATCTAGTGATTTGAACAATCTCTAATATCATTAGTTTAAAATTCAAAAAAACTTAAAAAATTGTCAAAAATCAAACCACAAAATAATCATAGTTGAGAAACTCGAAACCATCAGTTTAAACTCCACCATAAATGTACAAAAACAGTAATCTTCTTCATTGAAAAGTAAAAAAATACAGCAAATACAAATCACAGAAAAAAAATAGATGTAGACACAATTGAAATTGAAAACGCCAGAAAAGGAAACAAGGTAAAAAAGTTCAAACTACAATTTGGAATTTAAGAACAAAATCGAAAATAAACTCAATTGTAATCTAAACCATAAATCTCAATCGTGATCCAAATCTGAAAACTCAAATCACAATCCAAATCTAAAACTCAATCGAGATCCAATCGTAAAATTCAAAATCGCCATTAAAATCAGAAACCTGAATTGCGATAATTGAGGATTTCGAAATCATGAGTCTAGACATTCTATAATGCACCAAAAATAGCAATCTACTCCATTGAACCTTGGAAACAACACAAAATACGCAATCCGTAAACAGATTTGTAAACACAGAACAATAAGAGAATGGCTAAAATCATGATCTATAAAAAACAGAATCAAATCAAGAGAAGAAAAACGAAGAACAATTATAAAAATATGAATCCAGTCGCAATCTGTAAAAACAGACTAAAAACTGGAATCTAAATGAATAAAAGAACAATATATCAAAATCTATGTTATGATTAATAACAAAAGAAGAAAAAAAAGGAAACGGAGTAAGATGAGAATGACAGACATGATTCGTATGTAGATGATAATGACTGGAGAAGAAGAAGAGGAAGAGATCGATAGAGAGATGAAGGGGGAGAAAATATAATTGAAAATTGAAAGGAAAGGGAAGGAAAAATATAAATTTAAAAAAGGAAGGAATATTTTACCCTTGTTGTAAAAGGAAAAGTATTATGCCCAAACAAGGTTTTTTACTTGTATTTCCCATAAAGCTACGGGGCTTGGATGGGCTTAGAGGATATGGGTATGATAAGAACAATGGTACATTGCCCGTACTCATCACTATAATTATAATTGAATTGTAAAGTGAGGCTCGATTTTACTTAGCCACGCTTTAACAAAGACATGATTCCCTGTTTTTCTCAGAAAGCTATAACAATAATTTTTACAAATAATAAATCAATTGTTTTACAGCTTTTTAGAATTTAAATTTTCTACGACCGATAATGATTTAGAGAAAATTTTTCACCCTTACAAAAGTGGAGGAACCAAATTTGATTATACTCTCCATAATATTATGGTTGAAGTGTCATGAGCTGAGAGCCTGGCGCAAAGTTGGGAGTCAATGGGGGCATCCTAAGGTCCCCGATGAACCATGAGATAAGTCTTTTCCCTGGTAGATGTGCACGTTGGTTTCGCTCTGTCGAGGCTCATCAGAGTCACTACAAGAGTTACCAATCAGTTGTGCCATGTACTTCACCTAAGCTCCCTTGATTGTTAATTCCAAGACTAATGACAAGCTTTCTAAACTTAATTGGGTTGACATGCTTGAACTCGGTCAAACATTGTGTACATGTAGTATAACGCCTTAATGCTTCTGACATCACCATTTCCTTTAGCATTGACAGGACTCTTGATAACATGCCGAACTTGACCAAACATATGTGTACAGACAGTACATTGCCTTAATGCTAATGCTACCACCATTTCCTTTACAACTGACAGGATTCTTTATAATACCCTTTCACTCGCACGGTCACGCAAAATCAGTACGTGCGTGACAAAAGGATGGACCATAGATTTTAACTCCCATTTTTTAACATGGTAAATGAAGGAGGAACTGCAACTTTGCAAATAATTTAAGATCAATTTATAAGTTTGGTTACTTAATTATTAGAAGAAAAGAAATATATGTAGTAGAAAATCGTTGTGATTATATGGTGGTTCATCTGAATCTTAGAGGTGGTTGTAAAAAAGACGCATATACATTTATACTCAATTTCGAACAAGACACAAATTATTACAACAAAAGCTGGATATCATCCTGAACTTTTGAAAGTTCCAATCAATCCCCTGAACTTGATAAAAATGCACTAATTTACCCTCAAATGTCATGTGTTAACTTCTAGTTGAAGAGTGAAAATTAGCAAATGGTATCTTTAAAAAATCAAACCAATCAGATTTTGACATGTGGCGTTGAATGGCTAAGTGGTTCACTTTTACCAAGTTGAAGAAAGTATATAATCCCTTTGAAAGTTGGGGTGACATCCGATTTTTATTACCAAGTTAAGAAATGATTACTCTTTCATTTCATTAAATTTTAGTGAGAGATCCACTTAAGAAAAATGTGAGCACCTTTATTCCTTTGTTCAATTTCTTCTTCATCTGTTTTCTTTCGTTCAAATAAAATTTCATATAGCAAAAATGAAGCATGAGACTTACCTTTAGATCAATTAGATTTTTCATCTACTCTGTCGCCCCACCTCCTCTGTTGGCATTAAATAATTTATAGGTAAACTAGTAACTCTGTACACGTAATAAGGGGAATGGAGGTTAATTAATTTTGAACAAATTTGGGTATATTCAACCATTTATATTAAAAAAATAATTAATTAAGAAACTAATTTCCAAAACCTATAAACTCAATATCATTGATGGAGTTGCTTACTTTTTTATTGCATGCAGTTGGATATAAATTCAAATTTGGAAAGCAGTTATCCAAATTATACTTTATATATTACTGAGTACTCTATCAAAAGTTTATCACTTTAACCGAATCATCTAAATCAATGATATATTTATTACATTATTAAAATGATTATTTTATCTTTTATATTTTATATTATAAAAATTCTCGTTCTTCTTAAATACTACTGTAATCAATTATTTCTCTCCTATTTAATACAAAGATAAATTGAGAAAAATATATAATAAAAAAAAGAATAGATATTCTAAAATGATAAACTTTTGAAAAAATTATACAACTAAAATGATAAACTTTTGAAAATGAAGTGAGTATTTAATTAGTCAAATATGTGGAGTGATGGTATGCAATAATTAAATTCAATATGACATATGAGACTCGAAATTCTATTCAATTGAGTTTAATGTCAACACATTAACTTCTCATTTTAAAAATAAAATGATATACAGAAGTAAGAAGTTGTAGGGTGGAATTGAATACAGAGGATAAAATGGAACATTTAGAAAATGAAAAAGAGCAAAATATAAAGTTTATATATGCCAATATTATGAGTTTGGTTCTCATATATTCCTTACTTTACTTGAAAGTAACACTGACTAATTATGGCAATTATTGGTAATGGTATTGCAAACTAATTCTGTTTTGTGGTGATATGATTCAGGCCTTAACAACTTCTCAGTGCCTGCTCTGCAGAGTCCATAGAAGCGGTTTGGGTCAAATGTTACCCATCCAACTACAATTCAAAATTTGAACCTAAAATTAGTAATTGGAAATTGATGTGGTACTCGGAAACTCTTTTCTTGTTGTTGGGTTACATCTTGATCAATGGTTGTCATGTGATGACTTTAAATTAGCTATAAAGCCTTGTAATCTTTGTATTTTGTCATAAGGCGCAGACTTGATTCGGTTTTTTTAGAGAGAGTGAGGAATCTCTAGGTTTTGGCAAATCTCATCTTCTTCACTAATTCTAGGGTTACATTTGCGTAATCCTTCTTCTGTTCTTTATTTCTTCTTTTTTCTAGGCTCCTGTGATTATGAGTTTGAGGTTTTAATTGTTTATTGAATCCTATATTAAAAGAGGAAAGAATTGTCAGCTACGAAGTTAGTTGTGGATCTTATTTGCATTGTAAACTTGCTTTTCTAAGATCAATAAGAGCCGCCTGCCAGAGACCTTCCCCATAATGGACTAGTCTGATTCCCGTGAAACAGAATCAGATACCAATATTAAAATCATGTTATTTTGTGTATGTTTACTTTGCGACATTTCTGTTTACTTGTTATCCCCGCCGATTTCATATTCCGGTGAACTCCCTTATTACGATAACGCTTCTACCGTGCAACAAGTGGTATCAGAGCCCTCTATGAATCCTGGTGATTTCCTTTACTTTTCTTTTCTTTTCTAAACTGATGCATATAAGATTTGCTTGCTAAATCTGTTGTTATCGCCATTTAAATCTTGATATGCATATGTGTTTATCTTGAAAAACTTTCGGGTTTTAAAATGGCTTCTTCGACTAAAATACATGATTAAAAGTTTGATGGTAAATAAAGATGTGCGTTATTTTTGTGCAGCAACGCTGAGAAAAATCCCTTTCCGATTTAGCTTCTTTACTTGCTACGATGTTTGACACTAAAAAGAACGATTTAATGGAAGTTACTTCAAGTAATATTGTCTTGAATCTTTTTAATAGTATACTTAGGATAGTTAGGAAAGAAATAATGCTCGTATTGTTTGGACCAAATTGGAATATTTGTATATAGCTAATAAAGATATATTGCCCTAATTGCCTCTAGGGCATACATTATGTCTAACAAGAACTACACACATGTGTTACTATGAATACTCTAAATATCCCTAGTCATAGTTTCATTGAGACTGGACATCAACGAAGCAGAAGAACTAGCATGTGTAGGTTACTCCTTGGATTAGATCTAAGCAGCTATTCTCACGAGTTGAAGGTGGAACCTTGAGTTAACACATGAATATTTTCGGGTAATATATTGGAGATCGCTATAAGAGAGACACTCGGAAAAAACTATAGCCATGTGTTGGTTTCATGTCTTATTTCAGTAGCAATACAAGTATCTTCAAACCTGAGATACTAGTTACCTTGTGTAGGAGTTGCTATACTTTGGGTCATACTTATTCATACCCTGACTATCAGGATGATACGGGTGATTACGGGTATAGTGATGATCACTCGTTGGTAAGCCAAGTAGTCAAGATGACATCCATCACTCCTGATATAGTGATATAATGGGAGATGTACCTTAAGGCATCTTGTTGAAGAGAACACTCATAATCCTCTAATCAGAGTATAAGATTGATAGAACGGGTTTCTAGTCAATAAACTAGATGCTACTTAACCTGATGGAAGGAGTGTATTGTATTGGTTACTATTGCATAACTGGATTAAGTCACAAGCACGTGACATTCCCAGTATCGGGGGATCATACGCCTTTGCTAGAAAGCTCATTTGATCGTCTAGAGTTATCAGGTTTCATATCAGTTTGGAACACTAAGCCTAAAGGTTCCTTGATGGGAAGCTAAGTTTAGGTTAACCTCTAGTGGCTCTATACTTTGGGATCCCATGAGGTCAAACATTTTAGGACTTTATCGGATTAAGTAAAGAACTTATAGACTGGGTCTATACTGAGAATATTAAGGACGTTGAAATCGTTGAGTAAATTATTAACTGGTTGGACCAGATTAATAATTAAAAGGATTAAAGGATAATTTTAGGCAAAACTACATGAAGCGGAGCAAGGGATTTTTCCCATTACGAGTGGGCCCTGCAACTACAGGTTGTTCGTGGGTGGGACCTGCGCGGATACCCTGCAAGCAAAATTTGCTCATTATCCATTAGTGTGCACTAGCATTAGGCCAGTGCATGCTAGTGGGCAGCAAGCCTGCAAGAGCTACCTTGGCTGCGCTTGCGCGGGCCTACTGTGCAGGCTCGCAAGCTCGGCTTGTGGTGATAAGGCAAGCCCATTAGGGCTTACCTTGCAAGCTATCGCAGACCCCGAATATGTGGGCTATGCGCAGGTCGACCCACGCGGAGCTCCAGTGGGTGGGATGCTATTTTTCCCACCCCACATTAGTTTTTGAAGACGTTTTCAACTCCCCTCCCACTAGAAATAGTGGTCCCCTTCTCCCTTTCAAAACACTTCAGCTCAACATTCCTTCTGAGTTTGACATCTTTTCTTCGCGAGCTTTTCGCCAGATCCTCCACAAGTTTCTCCAACGTCTCAAGATTCTTTAGAAGGCTCTTTCATTTTTGAAGTGACCCTTCTCAATTAATATTTTCAGGTTGGTCTTCTAGCAGCCTAGCAGTTGCTGTATACCAACTGGTTCTTCCTCAATGGTGGTTTTGGTCGGTGAAGATCTGTGTGGATCAATAATAGAGTTTGTCCTAGATTGGAGGCTAGTGTTACGGGAGTACTGTTCTAAGGGAGCGCTGCATCGAAGGAAGGCACGCATCAACTGGTAATGCTCTTTACTTAGATGCTAGGTTTCTTTTAATAAGGTTTATAAACCTATATGCATCTATCATGGCATGCTTAGGAGATCCCTTAGGGTTAATTTTAAGTTTTGAAATTCCGGCTTGCAAGTTTGTATGTTCAATTACTATCTTAATTAACTAGAACTCAACTCCACCCACTTTGAAAAGTGATCAACCGCCACTAGCACCCATTGTTTCCGCCCAATTTTCGAGGGAAGAGGGCCAATGAGATCTACCCCCCATGTGTTAAACGGCTAAGCGAACAGGAGGATGATCTATGGTATGGGGGGGGGCGTTGTTGGTCTTTGCGTATGCTTGGCAAGATATTCAAGATTACACTAAGTTTTTCACATCTAGCTCCATTGTAGGCCATTAGAATCCCATTAACTTCACCTTTCACACCATTATGTCCTTCTCCTCGTGGGCGGTACACAATCCTTTGTGGATTTCTCGTAGCACGTAGTCCATGTTGACTTTGTTTGTACACCGCAGCCATGGGTGCACGATGGATTTTCAAAATAGGTCATCTCCTACTATGGCATAGCGGAAAGATTTGTGCAACACTTTTTGTGCCTCTAGCTCACTCTCCGAAAACTTCCTGTTCTTAAGGTATGCCCATATGTCTGAGCACCACTCATTTTCCTCTTCAACGACCATTATTTCTAACCTTTGCGATAGTGGTTTGGAAATGAGTTGAATGGGACATGGCAATGTAAGCCCTTCATTACTACACCTTTTACAAGTTGATCTGCCTCTACATTGAATGCCCAGGGGATGTGCGTTACAGTGATGCGAGTGCCTGCTCCCTTGAGATAAACACTCGAAAAGAAATATATCTATGTGTTGGTATCACGTCTTATTACAGTATTAGTATGAATATCCTTAGACCTAAGATACTGGTTACCTTATGTGAGGGTTATTATACTTTGGGTCATACTTATTCATACCTTGGGGATTAGGATGATACGGGTGATTACAGGTATAGTGATCGTTCTTTGGTAAGTAGTCAAAATGGGATCCATCGCTCATAATATAGTGATATAATTGGAGCTGCACCTTAGGGCCTCTCGTTGAAGTGACGTACTCATAAACCCCTAATCAGAGTATGATATTGATAGAACGGGTTTCAAGTCAATCTCAATACATAAAAGCGAGTGGCGTTCTTCTTGAACAAGTCTAATTCCAGGATAGCTACAGCTATTACATGAGCTAACACTTAATACAAGCTCAATAAACTAGATGGTACTTAACCTGATGGAAGGAGTGTATTGTATTGGTTACTATTACAGATACGGATTAAGTCATAGGCACGTGACGTTCTAGGTATCTAGAAAGCCCATTTGATTATCTAGAATTATTGGGTTCCATATCGTTCTAGAACATTGAGCCTAAAAGATCCTGGATGGGAAGACAAGTCTAGGTTAACTTTTAGCGGATCTATACTTCGGGATCCTATAAGGTCACACACATTGGGGATTCATCGGATTGAATAAAGATCTTATAGATAAGGTCTATGCCAAGAATAAATGGGAGAGTCAAACTCATTTTGGATGGACTATTAATTGGTTGAACCAAATAATAATTAGAGGAGGAATTGAGGAAAAATATATTGTGCGAAGCAAGGGATTTTTCTCGTTGGAAGTGGGCCTTGCGAACATGGTTTGTTCATGAGAAGGGGCCTGCGTGGCATCCTCGGGAGCGCTGAAAAAGTGATCGTGGGCCACCGGCATGCACTAGCGCAAGCTAGCACGTGCTAATGGGCTATAGGCCCGCAAGCGCTAGGCAGCGCTTGCGTGGGCCTGCACTGACCAACACACCCGAATGTGGGATTACGAGAGGACCAATACACCCAAATGCGGGCTATGCAGGTGGGTTGGCCCGCGGAGCTTGGAGCTCCACACGGTTAACCCGCTTGTGGGATGAGGATTTTCCCCATCCCATATTGCTAAAAAGGGGAGCATTGTGGTCCCCTTCCCCCTATATATAGTCTCCTCCTCCTTCTCCTTTGGTACTCACTTCAACTCAGCTTTCAATCTGAGTTTTGACTCCATTTTCTTGCGATCTTTTGCGAGATTCTCACTACGTCATAAATGGCCTGTTGCAATCAGAATGGTTGGTGTTGTATTGAAGTGTTGCAAGTTTTGAAGAAAAAAAAAGATTTTTCGAAACATGTTAAAAAAAGTGTTGCAAGAGTGTTGCAATAAATATGTTTGTAGAACAAATATACTTTCATCGCAACACTCTCAGTCTAACAGTTGCGAAAAACATGATGAACAATGAAAATTTGATGGGTGGGAAATCTCCCGCTTATTAATTGAAAGAAAATATTAATTAAAAAAATAAAAAAATTCAGTAACTATATATATATAAATCATATTTCTGTCTCTGTGAAAAAATACCTAAATCCCCTTCTAAGTTCATCAATCATTCTTCCAATTTTGATCAATCCTTTCCAAAATTGAAACCCACAATCCCCCAAGTTGGTGATTTTGTCTCTTTTGTGAAAATCTCTAGCATTTTTCTTCTCAATTTCTACTGTTATTTATCGTCTGATGTGATTATAATGGTATTAAGTTATGATATGTTCTCTGCTACTATTTTCATCAAATAGGTATTTCTTGTACGAGTTCTGTAGTTGAGCAACAGCTTGGAAATGGTTCAGCAACTTTGCCTGTTTAGGTATTCGACTCTTTCCATAGATAATCCTGCTCAAATAGTGCACTTATCTAGTTTTTTGTTTTTCCTAGAAAGTCAAGATCTCTGCTTCTCGTAGAGACCTCATGAATGAAGGTATATTTGACATCATCATGGAAACTTTACAAAGTGGGGACCATAAACTTGTATTAACTGGGTATGTTGACTTCTTCTGCTTTCTGCGTTTAGGATATATATTTGTTTCTTTCTTCTCTAATTTGCGTAAGAACCTCTTAATTTTTATTCCAAGTTGCTAAACTCTACACTGCAAATCTTTCTTATGGGTGCAGGACAGTTATCCTTATTCTTTTCTTATATCAAGATCCAAGTCATCTTTTTTTTTTGTTGTTAAGTAGGAAGGGATTCAACTTTTTGGACTGTTTGTATGTACTTTATCTGTTAATGAATACAAATATCTTGGCTAGTTGCTCATATATACTCCTCATTGCTCTAAAAAATTTTTATCGACTACATATTACTATATGTATGTATCATTTAGTAATCTTCAGTTGTCAACAAGTCATAAAAAAATGGAAAATGGATTTGGCTGTGAAATTTTATTTATTCAGATCAATTCTAAGTAATGAAGGGATATTTTTCTTACTTTAACAAAATAGCACTGACATTGTTGTTTAGTTTGAATATTATCAGAAACATGAGAGGTGCTATCATATTCTAATCTTGTATAAAGAAAAGAGTTATGATGTAAAGGAGAATCTTGACGGAGTTAGATTGTCTTTATCTTCAGTCAAGTTTCTGCTTTTATTAAATTCATTCATAGAAAATCATGTGTTAAATTTACTTAGATCTTCATTAATAGATGCTCTTATTTGCTAACAATATTTAATTAATGAGATGTAACTTGAAAGAGTAAATAATAAATAGCCATTCATAAAGGAATTCCACCATAGAATTGGAAAAAGTAGCAACTTATAGCCAGTTGAATGATAAGAGCTCCTCAACTTAATTTAATGCTACTTGTTGACCAAAAAGATTATTTTAATTTTTTAAGAATTGTGCATCCATAATAGTATTTGTTGAAACAAACAAGCAACACTCTCCAAGATAATTCGATGGATTAAAGGTTGAAATTTTTTATGTCTTGCAAGTGTTTGTGAAAAGTTGTGAATGAAAATTGTAAAAATGAATTAGTTTTATCACAGGGTTCAAGTTGAATTCTAAGCCACTTGATGATGCAATTCCAAGCTAAGAAAAAATTGCATCCTGATTAGTTCATACCAAATCTTTCTTTTTTATTTTCTTTTTTTGAGTATAAGAGTTTGTTTGTTTTTTTGTTGCTTTAGAAAGAGAGAGGGTTTGCAGTTGAACAATCTTCTCTAATTACTGATGCTTACAAAGCTCTCAGCAGTCCAATGCTACGTGCGTGCTATATATATTGTAAGTGTATAAGTTTTTACTATATCCAAGTTGTTTGCGTGCTATTTGTTATGAAATTCCACACGTGGAGCCACCGAAAGTTGTTTTTTCGAGGCCCATCACCGAAAGCCACCGAAAGTAACCGAAAACCACCGAAAGTTGATTTATTGGGAGCCATCACCGAAAGTTGTTTTGTCTCTATGCTTCAACATTTCATTATAAATAGGATGAATTGCAAAGCAAATAATCATCACAAATTTGAGAGCTTGAGAGCATTTGGA
>CATIWQ010002165.1:0-57895 GCA_949673415.1 Euphorbia schlechtendalii
GATTCACCTAGTTTCTGCAATTGCATAAAAAACAACTACATACCACGTGAAATCTTTTATATGAAGTATAAAATGACTCTAAACCATATCGTTTTATGATTGAAAATATCAAGATAATAAGTGTAATTATACACTTATCACACCCCCACACTTAACTTTTTCCTTGTCCTCAAGGTAAACACAATAGAAGTGTATAAAATAGTAGTTCAAGTTCATACCTCATTTGGTGAAAAGACTATCGTAGTGAGTACCGCATTCCCACTTTGAATAAAGTTCAAGTAAAAGTTCAAAATTTCCCACAAATTAGTAATGTGCAATTTATATAGTCCAGTTGCATATCTTTGCTCTTAATGGAGGGTCAACAGAATTACGTCTTCATATAAGCGTTACATACTTGCTCGAATATTTCCTTCTCTTAAGTATAGTATAAAGTATAAAGGACAAAGGGAGCACACTTTGAAAAAAAATTTGATCTCAAGGCATTTTTAGGTAACCTAGGATGCTAAACACTCTTAGTGGTTGCATTTTATGCTCCATACCA
Source organism: Euphorbia schlechtendalii (assembly GCA_949673415.1). Classification (NCBI taxonomy): domain Eukaryota; kingdom Viridiplantae; phylum Streptophyta; class Magnoliopsida; order Malpighiales; family Euphorbiaceae; genus Euphorbia; species Euphorbia schlechtendalii. The sequence continues at coordinate 542 of CATIWQ010002165.1, forward strand.
CTCTCCCCTATTTTTAGTGGTTGCATTTTATGCTCCATACCACTTTCTCTCATTTTTTTTCTTTTAAGCATATGTTTTTGAAGTATAGATTCGTACTTTGCACCCATTTTTCGTGCTATGCTACTTTTTCTTTTTTCACTCATTTAATGAATGCAGTTTCTACTCCGTACCATTCGTCACCTTTTGCATAACTCATTAATTATCCTCTCTTTCTTTTGATTTTTCTATTTCAATACCCTCATCCTTTATTGATCACTTTCAAAGTATTATGGCTATAGTTTCCCAACACTTTAAACACACTTAATACTTATAGGATGTATTCGAGAATAGCATATAAAGCTCATAGTAGGAACACTACTAGATATTACTCCACTACTAACTTATCGGTAGCTTTAAACTAAAACTATATAACTTATACTTATTCATATTGCATTGAATATATATCGAAACTTACTTGGAATATTGATTTTGAATGTTACTCACCACTCATCCTTGCCAAATGCTAAATGTTGTGCTATGAAGCTCTCACACTTTCAACATGCACTAAAACTCGAAAAAAAAAAAAATTCGAAATATGCATCATCATTGAACTTGTAATACCTAACACTCACAATAACCTTGGAACATATGTTAGTGCAGCATAGGTATGGATAATGTATAACACAAATTTATCATTCTTAAATTTTTTTTAATTGATTTGATTTTTTTAGATTTTTGGGATTTTTACAAATGCCCCCCCCCCCCACACTAAAGAACACAATATTCTGATTGTGAGAGATTTAACTAAATATGAAAAACATAAAAAAAATAACTAGTCTAAAAATTTGAAAAAGAAAAGTAAAGAAAAGAGTAAACCCGTTTTTATTGAGAATGAGAATTCGGGGGACTAGGAGTAAATTGACAGTTTTGTATTCTAAAGAAAGATAGTAATTTTCGAAGCATCGATTTATTACTCTTCTTTATAATCTTCATGTCTTTTTTCATTACCGCAAGTTCCGCTTGGCAATTGTCTAATTTTTGCTGCATACTCGCCTTCCAATCTTCCGGAGCTTCGTCTTCTTCATCTTCATCTTCTTCTTCAATCATCGAAGCCTTGCTAGGATGACGTCTAGTAGTTGGATCAGATGAGCCAATGGAAGAATCTTCATGAGTCGAGATTAGTTTCCTGGTACGGTTGGAGTAGGATTAGAAAGAATAGACACCATCGTTTCTTGCAGAAGTTCGGTATTCTTCAAGTAACTCCCATCCATATATAGAAAGTACTCACCCGGTTGTTGAACATAGGGGAGTTCATTTCGCGCACCCAATATAATGGCGGTGACAATTTCGGCCACCCTAATCTTATTCCTCATGCTCGTTGAATTCTTCTTCATCATGTTCCAAATTGTATCCACGAATTCCACTTTTTGCTTATTTATTACGTAAGAAAGAACAAACAAATCTCTCTTTTGAACCTTGGTGTTCTCTACTCGACAAAATACCAAAGTGGCAAGGTATTTGTGGAGTAGAAGAATACACTCATCCCTAATAAGTTTATTTGGAGAATTTTTGGGATCAAAAACTCTCTTACTCGTTAAATCTACCCAAACTCGATTTACTTGAAAAGATTCTATCATGCTTGATGAATTTTCGACTTCAAACCCAAACCAAGTACTCATCATCTCTCTTGTGATGGAATAATGTCTAGCTTGGTTGCGAAATTGAATCGCCCTCTTCTTTTTGTCTTCAAAATTGAATGTCACTATACATTCTAAAATCCAATCATGATTTTGTGGAAATCGCATTCCCACAAGCGTGTTCAAGCCTATATCAGAGATATACATCCCCATTTTCTCATGGAGGCCTAAAGTCTCCATGAAAACCATATCAAGAAAAATCATGCCGGTGATTTCCAATTTGTTCAAAACTTGGAATCTTTTCCCCTCCTCATGTGAATGAATGGGAAAAGGATAACCATATTCTTGTTGATAGTTTGGGATTTCTCTTCTATTGGAGATTACCTTAACACAAGGCAAGTTGGTTTTTGAAGTAAAGGTTGAAAAAGGTTTTGAATGTAGAAGAATAGAGATGAAAGAATCAGAACTTTAGAAAGCTTTGTAGAAGGTTGTGGTGGTTATGAGTTCAATCTAGACCTTTATATAGAGTTCTAATAGGTCTCTCATTGGTCTAAATAGTCAATATAGCCATTTTTCCTTCAAACTAGCCGTTAATGGCAGTTTCAGCAATCTGTCACATGTTAAATCACGATCTGCAATGGTCATATTCTTCCCATATCGCGATCATGAAGGCTTATCACGATCGTTACTTTTTTCACAACAGGAATAGAAGGTTTTACTACATAATGTCACGGGCGCGATCTATAGTCGTGGTCACGACTTTTTTCAATTCTTCTATTTCTTCAATTTTTAGACTTAGTCCCATAAAAACTTAGAAAAACAAACATGTTTAATATAAATAATAAATATTTATTATTGTCATACCTGGAATGATTTATGGTGAAGATAGTAATTGAAAATCAACGTTTTATTGTTCAAATTTATTTTCATACATTAACAAACATACGATACGACAAACAAACAAACAAACAACAAAATGTACAAAATCCTAAACCAAAGTGAAAAGTAAATAATTATTCGGAGGAAATCGATTCTGTCAACAGGTCAGTCTTATAATAAGATTCCCATAGATCTCGCTCAATGTCAAACATCAGCGTATGAATATCATTGATTTTCCTATGAATTGTGATTTGCGCCTCCGTAAGTTCGTTCAACTTTCCCCAGAGGTTGGTTGCTTTTCATTCTTCTTCCCTTGCAATTTCCCTTTCTCCTTTTCTGTCAGCTTCCACTCTCTCCTCCCATGATTTCCAATCATGAGTGATCCTATCTTCTCCAATGCACTTTACCAGAGAATCCATACTCGAAGAATACTTTCATGGTTAATTCCGGAATTTCATCTTCATCAGTAAAGACTTCAGTGGAATAGTGCATTCTCCCAATCTGCCCCAATAGATTTGCCATCGTTTGACACCCATATTCTGTCATTCTGGGATTTTGTGCAGCAGACATAAGTGTCTCCATTATTATCCCCAAAACATCAACAAGTGTGCCATTCCAAATTGCTTCCATCACAAACAATTCTTCAAGAATGACAAGATCGAAAGTTAACTTACCAAACAATGCACCACTTAAGTAAAAGTGCAATGCGAGCAAACAAGGATCACGAATCCATCGGCTATAGGCAGATGATTATTTGAACTCAGTTTGGCTAGTCAGGCGGTTCCATGTTGGTAAAGGATCCCATCCAGGAAATATCTTGTTGTAGCAATCCTTTGATTGGAAATCCCATATATTTGTCCAGCGCTTTCCTTGTTAACTTGTTTTCTTTTCCATGATGATGATAAACTAGGTAGTCCTTCTTATCGTTCTTCCATACCAATGTTACCAACATCTCCATACAATTTTCCACATTATTCACCAGAGACATGTTTGAATAAATGACAAAGTTCAGAATTCTGAGATAGTACATTACCCTGTCCTAAACTCCGAGATTGATGAAACTGTTCCTATGAATGGTGTAGGAACTTATGTATTCAGCATCCTTGATTATCTCTAAATGATCTCCTTCTTCATGAGAATAGATCGGAAAAGGTGCCTCATACAATTCTTGTAAATTTGAGGGAGGAAATAGATTGGATTTATTTGTTAGAACCATTTTAAAATGAAAGAATTCTTGAAAGAAATAGGATGGTTTCATATTTGGAACTGAATTATGATTGAAAAGGTAAGAAATTCAGATATCAGAAGTGAGAAATGATAAACACTCACAGATCAATTTATAGAGTTTGGAGAAGTAACCGTCGAATAACTGCTAAACTGTTGCAGTTTTCGCACAAGTCGTGATCGTGATTATATGTCACGATCGTGACTTACAAAATTTGAGAAACAGAAAGTATTGTTAAGGGATTCATGAGCGCGAAATGGAGTCGCGAATGCGAATAGGAAAAATAGAAGAAAATCTTATATTTATCGAGAATTCAGATGTAATAATATGACGTATAACCTCCAAGATAGTTATGTCATATTCTTTTCACATCCAAGTTAGGATAGACAAATTATACAGTTTAGGAAATAAACAAATAGATATAATTGGAAAAAGTACCATACTCTTCCAGTATTTGATCTCTTAGAAAGCGCTTACCTTCCACAGAAACGGTGCCAAAAACTTGTACGCAAGATTTTAGCTATACTCATTCCGAAAGGCTTATCCCCGACAACGATGCCAAAAACTTGTTCGCCACTTTTCAACTGATAATATAAAATTTATAAATTGAATAGGTGTTGTCAGTACTGCTTATCAAATAGAAAAATGATGATAACTACAAGTATACGGTTGCGATGTAGTTTGAAAAGATATTGATCCCACAAGGAAGGAATTCGGTTCTGAGGACCAACTAGAGTTACGGAATAAAAGAAATAAGAAAAATTGTAGGGTTTGGATGGTAGAATGATGAATAGACAGATCCATGAATAGATTAGAGAAGATGTAAACTATATAGATATTCCCTAAGAACAAGTATAGTAGAGAAAAACATGCAAAATCATCAAGAATATTTCATAAACTAGATAACTTTAACAAACACAGTTCTAGACACCCAAGTATTCAATAATTCACCATAGAGCAACACATGAAATGACTTTTCTAAATCTAGGGTAAATGAATTATGACTCTTATAAAAACCTGAATAACAATAATACTATGCTTAGTACGGGTCGCTCTAACATAGCCATATTTAGCAAGTTACCACTCAAAAAATGCTGGCTCACTAAACAACATTTCAATCACAGATCTAGTGATTATACACAATATTGTTAACCCCAAAATCACTCTTAAAGTTAACTCGAAAGCATATAACTTGATTAATATAAAAGACGCAAGAAGAAATACTCGTTATGACACATAGACATATCATAACCTTCGAAATAGAAAGTATAAGTAGAAAATGAAGTAAAGTTGGAATGTATGCAAGTGAAAGTTAAAGTTGATCAAATTGTATCCACTCTTTTAATGGGATTCGTCAATTCACACAATTCCTGCGTCAATTTTGAATTCGGTCTCGACTCGTACAGAACCTCTACTAGGATGCTATTCTTTGTGAATATTGAACCAAATGAATGTTAAAGAACAAAAATTTTTATTGATAAGTTCTTTGCAATTACACTCATATAGCAATAGCTTGAATTTGTGGAAAAAATATAGTGATAGAAATAAGAATCGAATTACTTATACATTTTTCTCACTAATACTTTGAATGTAGCGAAATCTATACAATTTTCACTCTCTATCTATTTTCTTCATTACCCATGTATGCCATCCCCTTGAAAATGGTTGATTTGAACCATATTTATAGAGTGCGATGGGTTGCATCTATCCAAACTAAGAGTTGTGTCCACTCACTAAGGGCTGCATCACTTCAATGTGATTGGGTGCAAGGTTTCATCCTCATCTACAATGGAAAGGCACATACATGTCACGATTGTGAACATTGGTTTGAAACTTTCTATTTGTGAAGAATGACAAGTCACGATCGGAAATGGGTTTCACGATCGTGACATGTGTTTTTCTTCATGATTTCTCTTTTCAACTTTACCGATCTTTGACAATTTCGATCCTAAGCGAATTCCTTGTGTTCTACGCATCTTTTTTCACCTTTTTCACTCTTGTTACATAGAATTCTATCTTTGATCATTTTAATCCCAAGATTCACCTAATTTTTGCTGTTGCATAAAAAATAACTACATACCACGTGAAATCTTTTATATGAAGTATAAAATGACTCTAAACCATATCATTTTATGATTGAAAATATGAAGATAATAAGTGTAATTATACACTTATCAGCCCCGAACTAATACAAGGTAGTAGTTTCTAGGGGCACCATATGTGAGGTAGGAGGTCCCCCTATTTCATGCTGGCTAGTTAGATCGTCGTTGTAAAGGGTGACCTCTGAGCTGGACACAACATTCTGAGCCCTCCCGGCATACTAGAAAATAAGCGATGCTACTTGTTTGCTATTGGCAAAGACATTCAAGGAAGCTACAATCTCGGAGCTCACCGACGATTGATGTGTCTGCTGAGAGTTCAGTCTCGTAAGAGGGGGCGATCCCCCTCCGCAACTCCATCTTGTGGATCATTTATGCTATCAAGATTCAAATTTGCTAATTGAAATGAATCTGAATCTGAACCCGAGTCTTCACTTGAGTCAGTGTATGGAACCCCCTTTAGATTAGCCCCGATCGGAGAGATGTGGACCAAGCGGTGAGCAGGCCTTTTCCAAGATAAGATACATAAGCAGAAGATCAAACCATGCATTTGAGATTCATGACATGATTCATGATGTGAAAAATGCATGAGATGTTTAATGTTATGGCTACATTCGCAAGGGGTTAGCATGCCATGATGTGTGATAAATAATGTGTTTGTCAATCCATTTGAAACAAACCAGATAGTCATTAGGTAAAATGAAAATAGGTGTGAGCACGGGATTTTGATCCCCACTCACGAGTTCGATGATGAAGGTTTAATTTATTTTCCTTTGCTAGTCTTTCACTTTGATAGGATCTTGGAGGTCCTCGAAAGAAGCATTCTTCATCTTTCAAGCTCCAGGTAGTTCTTTATTACTCAGATCGGTCAAGACTGGGATAAAATTAAATCTAATACCCATATTGATGTGACAACATCAATATTGCCATTAGTAACGTCGATGTTAGCATAGCAATAACGATACCGATATTGCCATCACAGTTGAAAATAGTCTTGGTTTAAGCTAAAATCTACCTGGAAAAGGAAATAATGACACCGATATTGACCACATCGTACCAACGTGGTCACATCGATACTAATGTGGTCACATAGATACTGATGTTGCCACATCAGTACCGAAATGGCAACATCGGTACCGATATCGTTGAGTCAGCAGTAACAAGATGGAGAATTTCAGGAATAATGGGTGCAATAGTTCTCTAGGGCCCTTGTACCCTTGGTTGACCTCTCCAATAGGTTGAACACTGTAGAGTGGCTGGAGAGGGTCATCCTCTCTTAATTGAGGGGTGAAAAGTGAAAAGGTGGGTAAATCATGATAAGATTTTGAATTTGGATTGAAGGGATCTATCCTACATAAGGAGGCTCACATTTAGACAGAAAAAATGGAGGGATAGAGAGAAAGAGAAGCTCATTTTATGAAGAAGAAATTAGAAACAAAGGAGCTTTATTAATTTCAAAAGGTTAAGTTGCATTATTGTATGTTTTAAGCTAATATTAAGGTGTAATCACTAAGTTTAAGTTACGTTTTGTTTGAGAGAGCAAAGGGAAGTTCATAAGAAGGGTATGAACTTAGGATTTCTGGGATTTTTCCAGGAAATCTTGAGGTTTAGATTCACCGAAAATCAAAATTTAAAGAAAATCATGTCGTTAGCTCATGCCACTTTGTGTCATCTTTGCTAAGTTTTAATTCAATAGAACTTAGTGGAGGGGTCATTTACTTAATCTCTAGATACATAAGGGTCCATACGTCTTCAACTCAAGGAGTAAAACTTGTCCCACATCTTGTTTTTTCCTAAGTCGATTCACTAACTCACATAGAGAAAGAAACAAGGAGGGCTTCTCGGAGGAGCTTTATGGATCTCGAAGAAGTGGATTCTCGACTATAGGGTGAGCCTCTGAGTTCCTAGAGTTGTGTCTCATGTTATTTGATGTTTTGATGTTGTTTTGACAATTTATAAGTGTTTGAGGTTTTCCTTTTGTATTCTAGAAAATTAAGGCAACATTGACGTAGGCGTTGCAATGTCAGTGTCGATGTTGCAATGCTGACACTGACATTGCAACACCGACGTCGATGTTACCTTTATTTTCCAGAACTTTAATTTACATATTATGCACTAATGATGGGTAATTAATTAAAAATGACTTGTTTACATGAACATATTTAGATCAGTAGAATATTTATGTGCTATGTTAGTCTTTTAGACATATTCCGAGGGAAATTAATATCTAATATGCGGTTCCCTCTTAACCGAGATAAAATTATTACCGTGTCAGAATTCTCCTAGAATATGCAGGAAAGAAAAGCATCTATGTTCATGGGCCTAGAATTGTTAACGATTTCCATTCATTTGTGAAAAATTAAGTTTCAACTAAGAAACCCCCACGAAGGGAACGCCCCATTCCCGGATATCTGACCCGACCAAATTCACAATGCAGAATTTTCATTAATAAAATAAGCAACATACTTGTATATAAATGGATCATTTTTATAACGAAAATCACGAGCCTTTGTCGGCACTTTTTATTTAACTAGACCACACAGGTCTTCCAAATATTCAAACCAAACATACTTGGTGCATGGGCACATACTTGAGTTGTGAAAATATATTGTGCAAACCTTTGTGGATGCAGGTCGATTAGGTTAGATGTATATTAGGATTTAATTTCCTTCGGGTATCGCACTTCAATAAAAATTATGTATTTGTTAGATCGGTTGTATAATAGGATATGGATGTATTCATTTACCTAGATCTCATATATTTTAGGAAATTTGTATTCCCCATCCCCAAAATATGTAAATAATCCCCCCTAGACTAGGTTCATTTGCTTTCCTATGTGTTTACTTTCCACACTTATTTATTGCTTTCCGTATGCATGCTAAATATAACTTGAAAAATGATTTAGAATGGGGTATCATAATATTGGAAAATGGTAGCCAATTACCTAATATGACTTAATTAACGACGAAATAAGTAACTCATCCGGACCCGGATCTCTATACTATGGTATCTTTTAGGCTTAAGGAATCTAGGCTGTACCGAATTTCCTAGAAGAGCTGATCCGGGTGGTAACTCTGTATAACGTAGGTTAGAGGTTTAGGTCTCGAGTTTTTGGAATCCTTTCCACAACCATAACAACACATTTTCAAAAACCCTAAGCCCCATCTCAAGGGGCCGGCGCCTCGTGGTGACCGTGCGGGTAGAATGTCTTCCGCTCACAATAAGTCGAAATAAAAATCCAACCCCTGGGGATGGATTTGAGGTCTGTATGATATCTGTGTAACATCGTAGCATGAGTGATGTAGAGGAGGTGACCAAGTTACCCGTGTGGTAATAGGTCAATAGTTTGATATTTTATATTATGACTAGATCTCATGGAATGAGGATATCAAAATGAATTCGAATAAAATATAAATGGAAATAACCACCATATGTAGCTATTGAATGATTTGGTTATTTTTCCCAATTAGGGCGGAGTTTCGGATGCCATTGTGGCCATCACTTTTGAGGGTATGCGATGATGCATGAATCATTGCCCCGTGTGGGCAAATGGTTCAGGTATTAAGCGTATACCCTTGAAGATTTGGTAAGGTAGGACTTCTAAAATAAGTTCGCCCTGTGTGGGCTTAGGTTCGGATGTGATCAGGGACATCACGTGATGTGGAAAAAAAAGGTTTGGGTAGGTATTTGCCCTGTTTGAGCTATGAGTTGGATGTCGAGTGGACATCTCGTAGGTAATATGTGGGATATATTTTTGCCCCATGTGGGCTATGAGTTAGATATCGAATAGACATCTCATGGGTAATGTGGTGGAAATGTTATTGCCCATTGTGGGCTAAGTGTCGGATGTCAAGTGGACAACACGCAAATTGGGGTGAATGATGCTTCATGATTCTAAGTGGTTTCATGTTATCCTAGGGTGACACAATCTCAAGTGTCAACTAATCCTGAGCATTTGTGATGCTTATTTGGCATCATGATGATGTTAAATCATATTAGCATTATAAGTGTGTGCGTTTAAGTGTCTGTACTAAGATTCGAGGTTAGCATGACATTTGTACAATGATAACTTGAAAGTGGAAAATATGTAGCACATAGCATGCAATGTCTAACCTTCCAACCATACAACTCCCACGTGTAAGGTTTTTGGCTAGTCTCTATCCTAAGTTTGGTTCATCTTAGTACCATGAGGATACTAAGGAGCACACCTGCAAGAAAAATATAATGCATGGTCATTTATTGGGTAACACCCTAAAAAATATGCCCATGGCTTATTTACATGAGGTTTGTAAACGGGTTACTGATGTAGAAGGTTCTTGTTGCACTAAAATACACTCCAAGCCTCTCCCCAAATGGGTTATAACGAGGGACGTACATGCAATATGATAATAAGTGCTCCACCCACTCAAGTACTATATTTTCTCAGGGAGGCAGATTAATACAGGGGCAAGTTTTGCGATAATAGGTTACCTTAGAGTTACAAGCTAATCCCCTCTATTACAATGTGAAAGTATGAATATGTCATAATTAAGAAAATACGGAATAATGTGATCAATAATTTTCAGTACTTATCCTAAAAATCACAAAACATTGAAAAAAAGTTTAAGAAAAATGCCCAGTAGAGTCGCCATTATGAGCAGAAGATACAGAGAGCGGTAGGCCGAGAGCGCACGATTGAGAGGCGCGGTCCACCAGGGTGTTTAAGTGAAAATAAAATGTACCGGGTCGGGGACCCAGAATAGTTTGATTGAGAAAGTGAAAACATTTTTATATTGGTCAAACCCGAATCCACCGTCTCTTAGTGTAGAGTCGCCACCTGGATTAGCTCTTTCCAGGAATTAGAGTCCTGTCAGGCTTAACATCGGAGGGATAGCCCACTAAGACACAGAGATTCGGGTTCGGGATAAGTTGCTTACTTCTTACTAGATTACGTTATATTACATCTACTGAAAATCGTATTTCTTAATTGTGCATATTCGCAAATATGTCATTTTTCGAGTTTATAATGTATGATTCACACATATTTGGAAAGTGATAAATAAATGTAAAAAAGTAAAGATTAAGATTACAAAACCTCGGGGATGCAACCACCCGCCTAATCTATTAATTACATTTCCGTAAAAATATTTGCAATACCCGAAGGAAAATAAAACCAAGGTATACATCTAACCTGCATCCACAAAGGTTAGTACAGAGTATATAACACAACATGTATATATACATGTATGCTTGATTTAATTTTGATGAAGCCCGTGTGGCTTGATTAAAATATCGACGGTTTGAAATTCTTGTTTTGAAAAAAATAGTTCATTTTATTAACACGTATATTGCTTATTTTAGTGAAAATGACCGCATGGTAAAAATATGTAGTCTGCTATCCGGGAATAATTTTTATTCCCTTCGCTGGGGTAATCTATCATGTATTTTTATAAATCAAAAGAAAAGAAAATAAGAAGAAGAAACATTACATTGGTATTTACATAATAAAAGCAACCAAAAATATTCCTAGGTCAACATGTAAATAACATAGGAAGCACGAGATGAAGCAACTCTAGGAACTCAAAGGCTTACCCTTTTGGTGTGAATCCACTTCGGCGTATCCGCTTGATCCTAGGGAGCGTTCCTCATTCTGTTTTAGCTGTGGTTTGGTGTGGAAAATAAATGCTTATTTTTCCAAAAGATAATTAGACTCGGGCACTAAATTTGTTTTAGATACGAGAATATCTGAGGATTTTTGTTGAAAGACAGATAGAAGAAAAATGGTTTGGAAATAATTAAGGTTTTGAATCTAAATGTGTTTTGGATCCAAATGTAGAAAATAATTTTGTGATTTTCCGTGTTGTTGCTCTTGAGAAAATATGACTTTTTCTGAAATTTTCGGGCCCCTTCAATCCAAAAAGGACCCCGTATTTATAAGGGAAAGCCGGGCTCGATGGAATTTTCCAGCAAGGCTCGTCAGAACTCTAACGAGGCTCACTGGCATTTCCAACAAGGCTTTGCTCTAGCTGGGATTTCCAGCGATGGGCTTGCTGGAATTCAACGAGCCCTCTCTTGCTGTGCTCGCCAACTAGGCGAGCCCAGCTCCACTGGGTTCAACCTGATATATATTTTTTATATTTATTTTTATTTAATTTATTAAAATCTAATTTTTCAAATTTTTAACATAAACTTGTGACGAGGAAAATTCCCATTCGAAGCTCTCCGGATAACCGAAAGTTGTGTAATTCAAGGATAAAAAATCCTGAAAAGCAATCATCATTGAATGCGCGAGCTGGTACAAATTCTCGTGCTCACATGGAGTAATTTTATTTTCCATTTTAGAACAGTATTTAAGAGAGCAAGTGTTTCTCTTTCATGTGTAGTATATCTTTTTTGAGTATTTGTAAATGATCCTGATATATATTTTGTTATTTTTTCTATAGATACAAATTGCTTTGTTTTGAATAATGTTGTAAGGATAGATATAGATTCTTCTATTAATTCTTTACCCTTTTCTTGTTTATAGGTTTGTAAGATTTTAAAGGGTATGGCTGTCATTACTGCTGCCCATATTCTCCACTAGCATTAGTAGAGATAATTAATAAATCTTTTTCTTTTGGGTTATATAGAGATGACAAATTTTGACAACTCATTTTTAGTGCTCTTACATTCTCAGTATCTTTAGCATTCCATGACCATTTAATTGTATCTGATAATTTTATTTGTAATTGTCTTCTTAACTGAGCTAAATTCTTTAAGAAACCTTTGATCACTAAAAATCTTTGTAATTGCTTTTTGTCTGTTAATTGACATGGGAAATTATTTAATTTTTTTACTATATGAGGTTGTAATTTTAATTTTCCATTTGATATTGTTAATCCCAAAAAATATATTTCCTTTTTTGCGATAATAGCTTTAGGTCTAGATAGAATTATTATTTTTTCTCTACATCTATCGATTACCTTAATGATTGATTTTAAATGTTCTTTCTTGGTTCCTGGGATAAATATTATAATATCATCAATATATCTTAAACATATATCTTCTAATCCTTTTAACTATCGAGTCATTGACGCGTATAATTACACTTATTATCTTGATATTTTCAATCATAAAATGATATGGTTTAAAGTCATTTTATACTTCATATAAAAGATTTCACGTGGTATGTAGTTGTTTTTTATGCAAGTATAGAAACTAGGTGAATATTGGGAATAAAATTATCAAAGATGGAATTCTATGTAAAAAGAGTGAAAAAGGTGCAAACAGATGCGTGGAAATCAAAGAATTGGCTTAGGATCGAAGTTGTCAAAGATCGACAAAGTTGATAGAAAAATCATGAAGAAAAACACATGTCACGATCGTGACACCCATTCGCAATCGTGACTTGGCATCCTTCACAAATAGAAAGTTACAAACTATTGTTCATGATGGCGACATGTATATCGCGCTCATGACTTGTAATGGTTTTTGGTCAACTCTTCTCAACCTTTAACCGCCAGATAAGAACGATCAACCGCCATCAACCGCCAGATGAAAAGACACCTTTTAGAAGCAATCCAATCATGAAAAGGTGTGTTTCCATTAAAGATGAGGATGAAACCTTGCTTCCAATCACATTTAAGTGATGCAACCCTTCATCAATGGACACAACTCTTCGTTTGGATAGAAGCAACCCTTCGCACTCTATAAATAGAGTCCCAAACCAACCATTTTCTTGGGGGGTGAGATGGTGTGATATGGTTGATGCATATGAAGAATGAGTGTATGCATAGATACAGAGTGAAAATTATATAGATTTCGCTATGTTTAAAGTGTTAGTGAGAAAAATGTATAAGTTATTTGATTCTTATTTCGATCACCAGATTTCTCCACAAATTCGAGTGATTGTTGTATGAGTATAATTGCAAAGCACTTATCAATAAAATTTTCTATTCTTCAACATTCATTTATTCGATATTCATAAAGAATAGCATCCTAGCGGAGGTTCTGTACTAGTCGAGACCGAATTCAAAGTAGAAGTAGGAATTGCGGGAATTGACGACTCCCTTTAAAAGAGTGGATACGGTTTGATCAACTTTAGCTTTCACTTGCATACCTTACAACTTTACTTTGTTTTCTACTTATACTTTCTATGTCCAAATTTGTGATATGTCTATGTGTAATAACGATTATTTCATCTTGCATCATTTATATTAATGAAGTTATATGCTTTTGAGTTGACTTTAAAAGTGATTTTGGAGTTAACAAGATTGTGAATAATCACTAGATCTGTGATTATAACGCTGTTTAGTGAGTCAACATTTTTGGAGTGGTAACTTGCTAAATATGGCTATGTGAGAGCGACCCATACTAAGCATAGTATTATTGTTATCCAGTTTTTTATAAGTGTTATAATTCGTTTACCCTAGATTTAGAAAAGTCATTTCATGGGTTGCACTGCGATGAATTATTGAATATTTGGGCGTCTAGAACCGTGTTTGTTAAAGTTATCTAGTGTATGAAATATTCTTGATGATTTTGCATGTTTTTCTCTACTACACTTGTTCTTAGAGAATATCTATATAGTTTACATCTTCTCTAATCTATTCATGCATCTATCTATTCATCAGTCTACCATCCAAACCCTATAATTCATTATATTTTCTGTTGTTACGTAACTCTAGTTGGTCCTTATAACCGAATTCCTTCCCTGTGGGATCGATATCTTTTAAAACTACATTGCAACTGTATTTGCAATTATCTTCATTTTTCTATTTGATAAGCGGTACCGACAACACCTGTTCATATTTAGAACTTTTATATTATTAATAGAAAAGTGGTGAACAAGTTTTTAGCGTCATTGCTGGGGATAAGTCTTTCGAAACAAGTATAGCCAAAATCTTGGGAATAAGTTTTTGGCGTAGTTGCTGGGGAAGGCAAGTGTGTTCTAAGAGATCAAATTGCCCGGTGATCAAACGTGTGTTTTGAAGATTAAATACTGGAAGAGTACGGTACATTTTCCAATTAAATCTATTTATTTCTTTCCTAAATTGTATAATTTGTCTATCCTTACTTGGATGTGAAAAAGAATATGAAATAATCATCTTGGAGGTGATACGTCATATTTATAAATCTGAATTCTCGATAAATAGAAGATTTTCTTCTATTTTTCCTCTTCATGTTCGCGACCCCATTTCGCGCTCGTGAATCCCTTAACAAAACTTTCTATTTCTCAAATCTTGTAAGTCACGATAACGACAATTAATCACAATCGAGTCTTGTGCAAAAACTGCAGCAATTTAGCAGTTATTCGACGATTATTCCTCCGAACTCTATAAATTGATGTGTGAGTGTTCATCATTTCTCACTTCTGAAATCTGAATTTCTTACCTTTTCAATCATAATTCAGTTCCAACTCTGAAACCAACCCATTTCTTTAAAAAATTCTTCCATTTTAAAATGGTTCTAACAAATAAATCCAATCTAGTTCCTCCCTCAAACTTACAAGAATGGCATGAAGCACCATTTTCGATCTATTCTCATGAAGAAGGAGATCATTACGAGATAATCAAGGATCCTGAATACAAAAGTTCCTACACCATTCATAGGAATAGTTTCATCAATCTTGGGGTTTATGACAGGGTAATGTACTATCTCAGAATTCTGACCTTTGTCATTTATTCAAACATATCTCTGGGGAATAGTGTGGAAAACTGTATGGAGATGTTGGCAACATTGGCGTGGAAGAAACGATAAGAAGGACGGCCTGGTTTATCGTCATCACGGAAAAGAATACAAGTTGACAAGGAAAGCACTAGATAAATATATGGGTATTCCAAAGGATTGCTACAACAAGATGCTTCCTGGATGGGATCCTTTACCAACATGGAACCGCCTAACCGGCCAAACTAAGTTCAAACAAGCATCTACTTATAACTGGTGGATTCGTGATCCTTGTTTGCTCGCTTTGCACTTTTACTTAAGTGGTGCATTGTTTGGTAAGTCAACTTTTGATCTTGTCATTCCTGAAGAATTGTTTATGATGGAAGCTATTTGGAATGGCACACCTATTGATGTTTCAGGGATAATGATGGAGACACTTATGTCTGCCGCACAAAATCCCAAAATGATAGAATATGGGTGTCCAACGATGGTAAATCTATTAGGACATATTGGGAGAATGCCATATTCCACTGAAGTCTTTACTGATGAGGACAAGATTCTGGAATTAACCACGGAAGTATTCTTCAAGTGTGGATTTCTGGTAAAGTGAATTGGAGAAGATAGGATCACTCATGGTTGGAAATCATGGGAGGAGAGAGTGGAAGCTGACAGAAAAAGAGAAAAGGAAATTGCAAAGGAAGAAGAACGAAAAGCAACCAACCTTTGGGGAAAGTTGAACGAACTTACGGATGTGAAAATCTCAATTCTTAGGAAAATCGATGATATTCATACGCTGATTTTTAACATCGAGCGAGATTTAAGGGAATCTTATTATAAGATTGACCTATTGATAGAATCGATTTCCTTCGAATAATTATTCGCTTTTCACTTAGGTTTAGGATTTTGTACAATTTGTTGTTTATTTGTTTGTTTGTTTAATTGTATGTTTGTAAATGTATGTTAAGTATGAAAATAAATTTGAACAATAAGACGTTGATGTTCAATTACTATCTTCACCATAAATCATTCCAGGTATGAAAATAGCAAATATTTATTATCTATCTTTAACATTTTTATTTTTCTAAGTTTTTCTAAGACTAAGTCTAAAAATTGAAGAAATAGAAGAAATGAAGATGGTCGTAACCGAGACTATAGATCGCGCCCGTGACATTATGCAGTAAAACCTTCTATTCCTGTGCTGAAGAAAGTCACGATCGTGACAAGCCTTCGTGACCGCGACACAGGAAGAATATGACCATTGCAGATCACGATTAACACATGACAGATGGCTGAAACTGCCATTAACAACTAATTTGAAGGAAAAACGGCTGTATTGACTATTTTGGCCATTCAATGACCTATTAGAACTCTATATAAAGGGCTACCACAACCTTCTACAAAGCTTTCTAAAGTTCTGATTCTTTCATCTCTATTCTTCTACATTCCAAACTTTTTTTTAACCTTTACATCAAAAACCAACATGCCTCGTGTTAAGGTAGCCACCTATAGAAGAGAAATCCCAAACTATCAACAAAAATACAGTTTTCCTTTTCCCATTCATTCAGATGAGGGGAAAAGATTCCAAGTTTTGAACAAATTGGAGATCACCGGTATGATTTTTCCTAATATGGTTTTCTTGGAGAAAATGGGCCTCCATAGGCAAATGGGGATGTATCTTGCTGATATAGGCTTAAACACGTTTATGGGAATGTGATATCCACAAAATCGTGATTGGGTTTTAAAATGTCTAGTGACATTCGATTTTGAAGATAATAAGAAGAGGGCGATTCAATTTCGTAACCAAGGTAGACATTATACCGTAATAAGAGAGATGATGAGTACTTGGTTAGGATTTGAAGTCGAAAAGTCATCAAGCATGACATAATCTTTTCAAGCAAATCGATTTTGGGCAGATTTAATAGGTAAGAGAGTTTTCGATCCCAAAAATTCTCCAAATAAACTTATTAAGGATGAATGTATTCTTCTACTCCACAAATACCCTGCCACTTCGGTATTTTATCGAGTAGAGAACACCAAAGTCTAAAAGAGAGGTTTGCTTGTTCTTCTTGGGCAATGAATAAGCAAAAAGTAGAGTTCGTGGATATAATTTGGGATATGATGAAGAAGAATTCAACGAGCATGAGGAACAAGGTTTAGGCAGTCAAAATTATCACCGCCATTATAATGGGTGTGTGAAACAAACTCCCTTATGTTCAACAATCGAGAGAGTACGTTTGATATATGGATGGGAGTTACACGAAGAATACCGGACTTCTTCAAGAGAACGATGGTGTCTATTCTTTCTACTCCTACTCCAACCGCACCAAGAAACTAATCTTGACTCGATGATTCTTCCACCGGCCCATCTGATCCAAATGCTAGACGTCATCTTAGAAAGGCTTCGATGATTGAAGAAGAAAACGAAGAT
Organism: Euphorbia schlechtendalii; assembly: GCA_949673415.1. Taxonomy (NCBI): domain Eukaryota; kingdom Viridiplantae; phylum Streptophyta; class Magnoliopsida; order Malpighiales; family Euphorbiaceae; genus Euphorbia; species Euphorbia schlechtendalii. Next base: position 18,413 of record CATIWQ010002165.1, read on the forward strand.
GAAGAAGATGAAGCTCTGGAAGATTGGAAGGTGAGTATGTAGGAAAAATTGGACAATTGCCAAGCGGAACTTGGGGTAATGAAAAAATACATGAAGATTCTAAAGAAGAGTAATAAATCGATGCTTCGAAAATTACTATCTTTCTTTAGAAAACAAAATTGTCAATTTATTCCAAGTCCCCCTGATTCTCCTTCTCAATAAAAATGGGTTTACTCTTTTCTTTACTTTTCTTTTTCAAATTTTTAAACTAGTTAGTTGTTTTTTATGTTTTTCATTTTAAGTAAAATCTCTCACAATGAGGATATTATGTTCTTTAGTGTGGGGGAGGGGCATTTGTAAAAATCCCAAAAATCCAAAAAAAATCGAATAAAATCAAAAATTGAAGAATGAAAATTTTCTTGATTTAGTGTTATTTATACATTATCCATACCTATACTATACTAACATATGTTCCAAGGTTATTGTGAGTGTTAGGTATTTCAAGTTTGATGTTAGTGCAAATTTCGAACAAGTTGTTTCGAGTGTGAGCGCACGTTGAGAGTGTGAGCGCTTTATAGCACAACATTTAGCATTTGGCAAGGATGAGTTATGAGTAACATTCAAAAGCAACATTCCAAGTAAGTTTCGATATATATTTCAATTTACCATGAATTAGTATAAGTTGTATAGTTTTAGTTTAATGCTACCGATAAGTTTAGAGTGGAGTAATATCTAGTAGTGTTCTTCCTATGAGTTTTATATGCTATTCTCGAATACATCCTATAAGTATTGAGTGTTTTTAAAGTGTTGGGAAACTATAGCCATAATACTTTGAAAGTGATCAATAAAGGATAAGGGTATTGAAATAGAAAAATCAAACGAAAGAGAGGATAACCAATTATTTATGTAAAAGGTGAGGAATGGTACGGAGTAGAAACAACAACCATTCAATGAGTGAAAAAAGAAAAAGTAGCATAGCACGAAAAATGGGTGCAAAGTACGAATCTATACTTCAAAAATATATGCTTAAAAGAAAAAAATGAGAGAAAGTGGTATAGAGCATAAAATGCAACCACTAAAAAAAGGGGAGAGTGGTATGGAGCATAAAATGCAACCACTAAGAGTGTTTAGCTTCCTAGGTTACCTAAAAATGCCTTGAGATCAATCTTTTCAAAGTGTGCTCCCTTTGTCCTTTATACTTTATACTATACTTGAGAGAAGTAAATATTCGAGCGAGCATATAACGCATATATGAAAACGCGATTCGGTTAACCCTCCATTAAGAGCAAAGGTATGCAACTAAACTATATAAATTGCACACTACTAATTTGTGGGAAATTTCATATACTTTACTTGAACTTTATGCAACGTGGGAATGTGGTACTCATTACGATAGTCTTTCGCCAAATGAGGTATGAACTTGATTAACTTTTTATACACTTCTATTGTGTTTACCTTAAGGACAAGGTAAAAGTTAAGTGTGGGGTTGTGATAAGTGTATAATTACACTTATTATCTTGATATTTTAAATCATAAAATTATATGGTTTAAAATCATTTTATACTTCATATAAAAGATTTCACGTGGTATGTAGTTGTTTTTTTATGCAAGTGCAGAAACTAGGTGAATCTTGGGAGTGAAATGATCAAAGATAGAATTCTATGTAAGAAGAGTGAAAAAGGTACAAAAAGATGCGTGGAACACAAAGAATTGGCTTAGGATCGAAGTTGTCAAAGATCGGCAAAAAGATGCGTAAAATATTCTTGATGATTTTGCATGTTTTTCTTTATTATACTTGTTCTTAGGGAATATCTATATAGTTTACATCTTCTCTAATCTGTTCATGCATCTGTCTATTCATAAGTCTACCATCCAAACCCTACAATTCATTATATTTTCTTTTGTTTCGTAACTCTAGTTGGTCCTTAGAACCGAATTCCTTCCCTGTGGGATCGATATCTTTTAAAACTACATAGCAACTGTATACTGCTGCTATCATCATTTTTCTATTTCATAAGCGGTACCGACAACACATGTTCATATTTAGAAATTTTATATTATCAGTAGAAAAGTTACGAACAGTCATAAATTCTTGAAATATTCCTATAGCTTGTTTTAATCCTAAAGGTAGACTATTATATTGATAATAGTTATTGAGTGGAAAAGTGAAGGCTGTTAAGGATTTTGTGTTTTCATGTAATCGTAATTGTCAATAAGCTGATTTAACATCTAATGTTGAGAACCAAGTTTTTCCTTGTAATATATTCATAATATAGTCTTTCCTTGGTAACACTTTTGGTGTTCCAATAGTTGCTTCATTCATTTTTTTTATAATTAATAATTATTCTTCTTTTACATCTTCTTTCGTCGGCATGATTTTCTACATAAAAGGCCGGTGCACTATGTGGACTTTTACTAGGTCTAATTACTCCCTTTTTTAGTAGTTCTTTTATATCTTTTCGAATTATTCTACATCTCTTTTAGTGTAAGGTATATTATTTGGACATTTTATTTCGGCATTAGGATCTTTTAACTTGATTTCTATTAATGCATCATTGGTATTTTTTATTCCTAGCAAATCATCTGTAAATCTTTCTTCTAGTTTTTTATTTATTTCTTCTTCTAATTCTTTTTCTAATTCTTCTTCTAATTTATAGATTATTATTTTTAATTTTTGTTTTATATTTTCCAGCTTTGTTTTTTCTATGGGAATTTTTACTATTTGTTTATCTTGATATTTTAACTTCTGACAAGTTAATTCTATATTGAATAAATCCTGACAAAATGGATGATATAGTCTTAGAAAATTATTTCCTAGGATTACTAGAACCCCTGACTCTAGATGATATAAATTTGGTATTATAAATTTCTTTCTACATATAAGAATAGTAATTTCTTCTACTCGTTCTTTTAATTCTAATTGAGTTTGATATGTTATTCTTACTTTTATTGGTTTATTTATTTTCTTCCAAAGATTCTTAGTACAAAATTTCTTGATGCTATGCATAAAGTTGCTCCGGTATCTATATATACTAATATTGGTTTGGTTCCTATTATTATTCTAATATAAGTACTATTCGAATTCATATGAATCACTAAATAATTCTGATTCCTCTAATTCTTCATCAGTAGATTGTGAATAATAAAAATTCATCATTATTATCAATATCTGATTCAATGGGTTCTAAATTTATTTCTTCTATCCAATTTAATAATTTTATTTTTTTCTTTCTTTTATTCTTTTTAGGACATTCATTTGCATAATGTCCTTCTTCTTGGCATTGCCAACATTTACAGTTCTTTTTCTTTTCAGGATAATATTTTTGTTTTTTACTATAACTTTTCTTTTTAAAATATCTTCTCCCATGGTTAGGATCATAATATTTTTTAGCGACTGGTATGTTTCTTTTTTGTTTATATTTATATGGTTTATAATGTTTAGCAGGTATATATTTCCTTTCTTTATGATATGTTCGTCCCCCTTGAGAGATTATAACAACCAAATTTTTGTGGTACCCTTTTAATAACAATTAATGTGAAATTTATTTTCTAATAATTTATCTCTTTCAGATTCAGTGCAATTTCAATAATGTATTCTTTAGTGATTTGAATTACTGATCCTAATATTTCTGTTCTTATTATATTTAATTGGTTTTTATATCTTTTATTTACTTCTTCATTTATTGGCCAGGGTAGTTTAATAATAAATAATTCTAAAAATGGCTTTTTATCTTCTAAATCTAGTTTATTATAGTATTTTCTATATTGGCATACAAATTTATCAAATTCACATATATCACATAATTGGATGTTGTATAAGATGTATTTTGCTACAAATTGATCATTTTCATTACTAGCTGATACATCACTATGTTTTCTAAAAAATTTCATGTTAATTTCATTTCCAATGTATTTAACATATTCTATTGGGTGTTGATTATTTTCTAATGGAATGACTTGTTTACTTAAGAAATTATATACATCTTCCACAGTATGAAGTAGTAAATAGTAATGGGTGTTTTCTATATTTAAATGTTCTAATGATTCATTAATTGCTAATTCAAAATATTTTGCTATCCAATTTTCGTCGCCATTTTGTATACAATCTAGGTCTAAAATTAAATCATTTGTTATATGTTTTACCTTTGGTTTATATAGATCTGGATTTTTTTTTAACTTATTATTATAATATGCATACCTATGTTTCTTTCAATGTTTCTCATAGTTTCTATGGATGGATTATATTGATTATTAGGTTGAGATGTATGACTAGGTTCTGCTTCTTCTTGCTTAATGGATTTTTATCTCAAATTCACTATCTGCATATGATTCTTCAAAAATATTTCATTTGCTTCTTAGTCTTTTTCTATTTTAAAATTGTCATCAATATTTAAATTAGATGATAAAACTTTTAATTCTTCAATTTGAGTATTCATTTCTTTTTCTTCCATTCTGATTTATACCATAAAGATGTAGATTCTTCTATCTTTTTGAACTGAAAACCGTATTTATAATTAAATCCTATTTCTGGTTATTCTTTTGCAGGCAGTAAATCTTCCTTTTGACTTTCTTCTATGTTCTCATGTATTATTCTTTTTCCTTTATCTAGTTTGGAAATTAATAGATTTAATTTTTCTAATATTACTTTGAATGTAGATATTTCCGATGTATTCCATTGATTTATAATTTCTTGTTTTATGATGTGTTGTACATGAATTTCGTGTTCTTTAAAGTTTCTTGTAATTCAGTATTTGATTTTACAATAGCCTTTAATTGTTCTTTTACTATTATCTATGTCCATATTTCTTCTACCTTTTTTAAATTATTCTCCATTTTATTGTTCTTTAGTATATACTTTCTTTATCCATCATTGTTCATCTTTTATCCATTTTTTCTTTGGAATATCATTTTGCTTTTTAGTTGTTGGATTTAGTTTTCTAGTTTTTCTTGTTCTTCTATTATTTGTAAATATTTTATTAGGGATTCAATCATTGTTGTTTTTAATAATGTTTTGATAGTGTTTAGTTCTTTTTCTTTGTCTTTTACCTGTGATTTTAAATTCATATTCTGGTTATAAATCTTACTTTACCTTGATTTTTTATATTTATTCTGTTAGGATTAATTTCATGCTCTATTTTTTCTAGAAAATAATGTCCTAAAAATAAGTCATAATTATTAATATATTCAGTTACTCCAATTAATATATGATATTCTAAATCTTGAATTTTAAATCTTATTGAGTTGCCTTAGTTATTATAATTTCTCTAGTGCTATTGGGACACGTGTAAGTTTGTGGTTCTATTAATTTACAATTTGATTAATTTATTTTATTAATATGTACTAGATTTTTTTATTGCTTATTAATCTCAGCTATACAATCATAGGCTAATATTCCAGAAAATAATACTATTTTGATTCTTATTCTTTCATCAGTTTTGTTTAATAGGTCTAAAGTTCTAGGAATGTTTATTATTTCCTTTTTATAATTTAATCTTGCATTTTCTATTTTTGGTATCAATTTTTCGATAGGTTTATTTTGTCTACAAGTAAAATCCATATACATATTTTCCAGAATTGTTATTTGGGATTTTTTTATGTTCTATTGGTTCTAAAATTTCTTGATATAAACTTCGTACTAATATATTTGTTTCTTATTGTTTTCTTATATGATGATTCCCAGTTAATGCATATATCATTTTTGCTTCTATACTTATTACTTTACTTCCTTGTGGCATATTTATTCCATCTAGTTTATATTATAGAGTTAATGCTAGATTTTTATGTTTATCTTGTAACGAGATACTAAAGTTAGGCTGAATGGTGAATTTAAGTTTTTGATAAATTCAATTTCCTCTTATAATTGATACTAAGGCGTCATGTAGATTATCTAATACTCAATCATCTACTATATAAATTTGTGTAGAACCCAAGTTAATAATACTTCACAATACTTAAACATTTTGGTAATAGCAAACTATCTAGGATAGTAAAATTAATTGAGTACTAAGTATATTCTTAATTAATGAAGCTGAACTGAGTTTGTTTAAGGAAAAACAACTCAATTTGCTGAGTAATTAATTAAGTTACGGCTTAGAGTAGGAAAAGCTGAGTCTGTTTGGAGTACTACATAGTTTAGAAAGATATCAACTCAGCAGTACTAAGTTGGCTTTTATTAATTAAAAGCTTAATTTTTTGACACTTGGAGAAATAAATGACACTTGTGCTGCTAACATGTTCTGTTGAGAAATGGAATATTCTTTTTATGCTTTTCAAGTTAAAAAGAGTTGAAATTAAAGAAGATTTCCAGTAGTCCTCACAAGACAAATGATGTCAATACGGAATGTTGGAGATTCCTCACTAAAGTCCAAGGCAAAAGGAATTCTCTATCATGCACCGTTTCTCAGTGTCTCCGTGCGTCTGTGCAAGCGTGAGAAATGTCAACCAATCTCAAGATTCCACATTGCATTTCGCACGCCTCTCTATCAGATTATTTTTCTTGAAGATAAACGAGATTTTATCAACGGAATGTTATCGCGCCTCAACATTCAAATTTCTATCTCTAACCATCTTGGAATCTATCTCCAACGGGAAGATTTGAAATATATGAAGAGAAGAGAAATTGAAGAACTGCAAGGTCGAAAGTTTGCCACGGCTACTTTACAAAGCTTCAAGTATAAATAGAAGACTGAAGTTGATGTTCAAAATTGGTGAATCACCTCGAATTTCTTTGATAGCTAAAACTCTGAGCAAATACTCACAGCTTCAAGAAATTCCAAATTCAAGCAATCAGCAAACATCCACTATCAATCTATTTGTAATAGAGAGAATCACTCTTAGATTTAACATTGTAAGGATTCAACAATATATAAGTTGAATTTAGTTCGCAAACTTTTTATTCAAATCTGAGTGTCAATTTGGGAAGGGTACCCAAACTAAGTCGAGTGGTAGTTAGAAAGAAATGTACTTTCTGTAAAAAAGTGTCTACCCACAATAAAAGCTGCTCCGCCTAAGTAAGGAATGAACACTAGTGGATTTCATCTCGGAGAAGGAATCCAGGGACTGGAGGTAGGCTCGGGGATGAACCAGGATAAAACCAGGTGTTGAAGTTCTAAACTTTCACTGTAGCTTTTATCACATTCAAACTCATTCATCATTCTTTTTGTGTTCGCCGTTTTGCTTGAAAAACCAATCCGTGCTGAGTAAACAACTCAACAAGCGATTAAAGATAAACTGTCCAGCGAAATTGAGTAGTTTATAAATTTTTAGGCATGCTTAGCATAGCATCACTCAGCACGCATCTAAAAACTTAATTTGGTTTAAATAATTTTTAAATCTAAAAAGTAACCAAGAAACGCATTCACCCCCTTGTGTGGTTGTTTATAAGCTGTCTAAGGACCAATAAGTGGTATCAGAGCGAGTGCTCAAATTATTAAGTAGTCATTTTTTAGTAAAGATCCATAAATGGCTTACAAAAACTACAATTCTAGCTCAGAATAGACAGTGCTCCTAAAAGAGGGAATGTCTGTAACTAGGCCACCTCTATTTAATGGTAATCACTACATGATTTGGAAAAACCGCATGAAAAACTTCATTCAATCTCAAAGCATGCAAGTATGGCTTGCAATTGAGCTTGGCCCCAGAGTTCCTACTATTATGAGGAACGGGGTTCGTGTTTTAGTAGATCTAATGGACTAAGATGACATTGATCTCAGACTTCTCAAAGAGCATGCCGCAGCGATTAATTACTTACACTGTGCACTAGATTTTACTAAATTCAACAGGGTCTTATGCTACGAGAGAGCATAAGAAATCTAGAGGAAGCTGGAGATTACCAATGAGGGGACAGACAAGGTCAAAGAGTCAAAGATCAATCTCATGCTGAGGGAGTATGAGATGTTCTCAATGGGCGCCAGCGAGGATATTCAACGCATGAATACCAGGTTCATTAACATCATTAATGAACTGAAGAAATCAAGCAAGGAGTTCACCGAGGAAGAGCTGGTGAAGAAGATTCTCCGCACTCTTACCTAAGAGTGGGGTTCCAAGAAGAGCGCAATTGAGGAGGCTCATAATTTAAAGACTTACAGTTATGATGAGCTGATAGGCACCTTACTAACTCATGAGATGTCTTAGACGAAATATTCTAATGACTCCAAAATGAGTAACGGCAAGGAAAGAGAGGGAAAAGCCATTATCCTGAAAGCATATTCTTCTGACGAATCCATAAGCCACGATTCTGATGAGTAAATAGCCCTTCTAACTAGGCATTTCAAATACTTCATGAAGAAGGATAGGAAGTTCAACAAGAAGAAGTTTCCTGCTAATATCAAATCAACTCAGCACTAGCATGGAGCTGAGGAAGGACTCAAGAAGGAGCATAGCAAAGTTATCAAATGCTTTGGTTGTGGAGGAAAAGGCCATATCCAATTAAGTTGTTCAAAGACCAAGAATGGTAGATTCAAGAAGAGGTTCACTAAGAAGAATTAGGCACTTGCTACCACCTAGAGCGATTCAAAAGAATCCTCGTCATTTGATAAGGAAGCAACTAATTCCACAAACCTCTCTCTTATGGCCATCGAGAATGAAAGGGGCGAAGGCTTAGCATCTACCTTAGGTAGAGATCAAACAATTGCTGACTCTGAAGCTGAGTACAATAAGGGAAAGGCTCCTCAAATTGAGGTACATCCTGAAATTCTGCTATCAATTGAAGAGTTAGCCCAAGCTCTCTTTGATGTTATGAAATTGACTAACAAGTCGATGAAAAACATCAAGGAGCTAGTGAGGAGAAGTGAGGATCTGGAAGACACTATCTCTTCCTTATCTCTTGATATTCTCTTTCTTCATGAAAAATCTGAGTATCAAGATTGTCATGTTAGCAAGCTCACTAAAAAATTAGATGAGTTGACTGTTGAAATCAAAGCTTTAAAGAAGGAACGGGTTCCTCCTCCAACCAATAATCAATCTTTGAATAACCAAACTCGCAATTCTAAGAGGAAGAATTCCTCTAAAAGGAAGAAAAGGAGCCAACCCAAAACAAAAATGTCATGCAATTTTTTGTGGGAAAGCTAGACAGGTTATAGTTCCCTGTAGGCATAAAAATGGTTATTACAATGAGTATGATTGGAATAACCTAAGAAATTCTAACAAGGGAGGACCCAGCTCGAAAGCATGGGTACCTAAGAAAATGTAACTATTTTGTATTGTAAGTGAGCCTTAGATCCGCTGATGACTCTACAATGTGGTATGTGAATATGGGATGCTTAAGGCATATGATGGAGATGAAGTTCATTTCATCTCATTAGAGTGCAAAAGAAATGGAAGTGTTAGTTTTGGAAATAATTAAAAAGGAAAGATTGTAGGCTATGGCACTATTGGTGTCTCTCCTTCAATAGAAGGGGTGTCTCTGGTCAAAGGACTTAAGTTCAACTTGCTCAGTGTAGCCCAACTTTATGACAAAGGTAGGAAGGTTACATTCGATTCAGCATGTTGCTCAATTATTGACTGGAAGACTAACTCTACTATACTCTTTGCTCCTACAATTAATAATGTGTATATGATTGATTTATCCCCTGGCTCCACTAATGTGTGTCTTGTTTTTAAGGAGGATGATTCGTGACTTTGGCACAGAAGTTTGGGTCATATAAATATGAACATTCTGTCCAAACTGGCCAAAAAGTAATTAGTTGTGTGTTACCCAGCATCAGCTTTGAAAAGGATAAACTATGCTCAACTTGTCAGCTAGGTAAGTAAGTTAAGAAATCTTTTAGGTTAATTAATCACATAGTAAATAAGCGACCGTTGGAGCTCCTCCACCTAGATCTTTTTAGCCTAGTTCAGCCCATAAGAGATTCTCATTGGTGGTTGTAGATGACTTCACGAGACATATGAATCTTTTATCAAGCTTAGTAATTGGATAATGAATGAAACAGGAACTAAAATCAGTAGAATCCTAAGTGATCATGGATATGAATTCAAGAATTTCCATTTCAAGGAATTATGTTCAGTGCATGGTATTGACCACAACTTCTCTTCTCCCTATACACCTTAACAAAATGGGGTTGTAGAAAGGAAGGATAAAACCATAGTTGAAATGGCTCGATCCATGCGGAGTGATAACAATCTACCAAAGTACTTTTGGGGAAAAGCTATTAACATAGCTTGTTATATCTTGAATCAAGTTATAATTTGCCCAATTCTGAAGAAAACACCCTAAGAACTTTGGCGAGGGCGCAAGCCTAAGATTGGTCATCCCAAATCATTTGGCTTTAGGTGCTTTATTCTTAAAACCAAGGAGCAAGTAGGTAAGTTTAATCCTAAGTCTGATGAAGGTATCTTTCTAGGATACTCAACTAATAGAAAAGCATATAAAATATATGTCAAAAGAACCAGCCTATTAGAGGAGTCTATGCATGTGGATTTCGATGAAATTAACAATGCAGATATGTGTCCATCTGATGAAGGCAAAGGAGTAACCCAGTAAGTAAATCCACTCAGCATGCCACTCTCTTTGCTGCCCAACCCAGCATAAAAACCTAAAGTTGAGGAAGTCAAAGATGATGATGATCTTTCTATCAACTTCAACGATGGTGAAGATTAACCTCCACCTCAACAACACATTATCGATCCTCCAGCAGTTGATCTAAGTCTAGCGAGAAAGATTATTGGATGAAGAAGAAGAAGGAGATGATTATTGGATGATTGCAATGCAAGAGGAGCTGGATCAATTCAAGCGCAATGATGTTTGGGATCTAGTTCCTAAGCCTAAAGGGAAATCAATTATCGAAACCAAATGGGTTTGCAAGAACAAGGTAGATGAAGATGACTTTGTTGTCAGGAACAAAGCTAGGTTTGTTGCGCAAGGCTACAATTAGCAAGAAGGTATTGATTATGATGAGACTTATGCTCCTGTAGCCCGGCTTGAAGCAATTAGAATTCTGTGTGCCTTCGCATCTCATATGAACTTCAAATTGTTTCAAATGGATGGAAAGAACGCATTCATGAATGGATTCATTCAAGAAGAAGTGTATGTTCACCAGTGTCCTAGCTTTGAAGATCCGAAGAATCCCGAGCATGTCTTCAAATTGAAGAAAGCACTCTATGAATTGAAGTAGGCTCCAAGAGCTTAGTATGCAAAGGCTATGAAAGAGGGAAGGAAGATACAACTCTATTTATCAAGCGAAGAAAAGAAGATGTCTTGGTGGTATAAATATATGTTGATGATATCATATTTGGAGCAACTTATGAGAAGCTATGCAAGGAATTCAGCAAGCAGATGAAAAGCGAGTTTGAAATGTCTACGATAGGAGAGCTCAACTTTTCCTTGGTCTTCAAATTAAGTAAACTGAAGATGGAATCTTTATCAGTCAAGCAAAGTATACCAAAGAAGTCCTAGAGAAGTTCGACATGGAGCATCGAAGCCAATGTCCACTCCCATGGCCATTGATATTATCTTAAGTAAAGATGAAGCTAGAAAACTTGTTGATAGCAAGTTCTATAGAGGAATCATTGGCTCTCTTCTTTATCTTAAAGCTAGTAGGCCAGATATACAGTATTCTGTGTGATACTATGCTTGTTATCAAGCTGATCCTAGAGAATCTCATTTAGCCATAGTAAAGAGAATTCTCAGATACTTGCAATGCTCTATTAAAGCAAGTTTGTGGTAACCCAACAACTTGGATTTCACTCCAAGAGGATAAACATATGCTGATTATGGAAGAGATAAGATGGATAGGAAAAGCACCAAGGGAGGATGCCATTTCCTTAGAGAATGCTTGGTCTCGTGGTACACAAGAAGCAAACTTCTATTGCATTGAGTACAGCTGAAGCAAAGTACATAGCCGCAAGAAGTTGCGTAGCACAACTACTATGGATTAAGCAGCAACTGGAAGACTATGGTGTAAAGTTAAAGTGTCAAACTTTTTCTAATAAATCCTTAGGATATTCTTCTCTTAATTTTAATTCTTCACAAACTTCTATTAATTGTTTATCTTTTATTTTTATTATTTGTAATGCATTTCTACAACTTATAATATGTTGATTAATATCCATGTTATATATTAATGACTTTTGGGCTATATAGTAATTCAAATGATAGATAATAACTTAACATAAATAATACTAGCAATATATAAATGGATATATGATAGAAAATAATTGTTAAACATTATAAATAGTTAATTAAAAATACCTGAACATTTTTTTATTGTAGAGAGGGATCACCTCAGAATGTTTTAAAACCTCTCCAGAGTTTACACTCAAAGGTTATAAACAATAAGCTTTATTATATTTTTATGCCTGCAAAGAACAATTGGTCTTCACTCCCTTTTATAATATAACAGATTACATATTAAACAGGTAAAAATGATATAATTCGACAAATGCCAGAAACCAAAAGATAACACAGGATACCCTCCTTATCTTTTACTATAAAAGATAGGATTTTATTCTTACAAAGGATAAGATTCCTTATCTTACAAGATTACATTTTTATCGATTATGGTTGTTGGTGACATGGCTTCTTCTATTTCACTTGTTAATCCTTCATGTATTACACAAACGTCACATGAGTGTCCTTCATAATACTGATTTTTCAGGCAGAGAAATATTCTTGTCTCTTTTTCTAAGTGGGGAATTTTAGTGTCAAGAATTGTTTTTCGTATGGATCCACATGGACTTCTAATTTGGAATGAGATATTACTAACCAATAATCAGATTTGTAATTCATTTTTACAAATCCTGACATATTTTGTAATTGTCTTATAATTCCAAAAAAAGTGTTTGATTCCATAATTGCCTTTCTTCTTTTGTTGTAGGTATTTTTGCTCATTCTATTTCAGGATATGATCTATTGGCTATTCTCATTTGAATGTATGCATAAGATGGTGTTAACTCTTGCCCTTCGTCTGAAAATATAGGAATGCTACTAAAAAATCAGAGAAAGATCATCCTCTCCTTTGCATATTTCTTGAAGTACTGAGATACCGATTTTCTAAATTTGTTTGGAAAATACTTCAAAAATTTCTAATTTGTTTAGATAAATAGTATAATAAACCATGAGTGGCTAATTCATATGTATCACAAGGATCGGATTCTGATAATGCCACCATTTTTCATTTGTGCTTATGTTGTTGGGTACATATTTTTATTTTTCTCGATATCTCCATAATTCTAGATTAGTTTAGACCATTTGTAATACTTTGTTAATGAAGTTCCCCTCATTTCTTTTATTTCTAATGTTGTTTTAATTTGGGCTATTATTGGAATTCAGCCCAAAACAGTTTTTGTGCCAGGTAGTTTATTAGAGATATTTTTTCTTTGTATGTTCCATAAGTAGTTTTGGTTCCTTCTATGGCTGCCTTTCCTGCTTCTAAAGATAAATATTTTTTATGAATAATACCAGAGTTTCCTTGAATGAATATTGCTGCTTTGGCCCATTCATCATAGATTCCTCTGTTAAACCCGTTATGAATTACATAATAGGGCTTACTTTTGGATAACTGGGGTAATCCAGCAGTGATATCAGCTGGAGTAATTAATACTTTTTTATCTTTATCATTTGATGACTCGGATTAACTAATGCTTCCTTTGTTAGACATTGATGCTTTAGCTACTAAAACAGAATTTGATATCCTTTGATTAGAGCAAGAGTATATTCAAGCTCCGTTAATTCTGCTTTGATTTTTTCTACATTTGATAATGTGTGTTCCAACTAATTATTCTTTTACTTTAATTGATTGGAAATGATTGCTATAGCTGACTCCATTCTTTGGAAATGATTGCTATGGTTGATTCCATGCTCTGATGCCAAATTAGTTGTTTTAAATGATAATTCAAATGTGGAGGATGATAATTCAAATGTACAGTATATAATATTTCAAAGGATCGATAATAACTTAACATAAATAGTACTAGCAATATATAAATGGATATATGATAGAAAAAGTTGTTAAACATTATAAATAGTTGTTTAAAAATGCCTGAACATTTTTTGATTGTAGAGAGGGATCACCTTAGTATTGCTTGATGACTTCGTTGTTTTAAATATCGTCTATATTGTAAAAAAATTTCTAAATTGAACCTCTCTAGAGTTCACACTCAAAGATTATAAACAATAAGCTTTATTGTATTTTTCTTCGTGTGAAGAACAAAGGGTCTTCACTCCCTTTTATAACATAATAGATTACATATTAAAAAGGTAAAAAAGAAATAAATCGGCAAATGCCAGTAACTGAAAGATAACACAGGGATACCCTCCTTATCTTTTACTATAAAACATAGGAATTTTATTCTTACAAATGATAAGATTCCTTATCTTACAGGATTACATTTTTAATCGATTATGGATGTTGGTGACGTTGTAGAACCCAAGTTAATAGTACCTCACAATACTATAATGTTTTGGAAATAGCAAACTGACTAGGATAGTGAAATTAATTGAGTACTAAGTATACACTTAATTAAAGCTGACTTGAGTTTGTTTAAGGGAAAACAACTCAGTTTGTTGTGTAATCAATTAAGTTACAACTTAGTGTAGGAAAAATTGAGTCTTTGCTTAGTACTACGTAGTTTAGAAGTATATCTACTCAGTTGTGCTGAGTTAGCTTTTATTTATTAAAAGTTTAATTCTTTGACACTTAGAGAATTAAATGACACATGTGCTACTAATGATTTCTGTGAGAGACGAAATATTCTTTAGTTGCTTTTCAGGTTAAAAAGCGCTGAAATTAAAGAAGATTTCCAGTGGTCCTCGTAAGACAAAAGGTGTGAGTACGGAATGTCAGGATTCCCTCACTGCAGTCCAAGGAAAAAGGAATTTCTGACATGCGCTTTTTCTTAGTGTCTCCGTGCGACTCTGCCATCATCAGCAATGTCAACCAATCTAGAGATTCCATGTTGCATTCTCGCGAGCCTCTCTCAAACCAAATTGCTTGAAGATAAACGAGATTTTGTCAATGGAATTTTATCATGCCTCAACATTCAAATTTCTATTCTAAACGTCCTGGAATCTATCTCCAATGGGAAGATTCGAAAGATATGATGAGAAGAGAAATTGAAGATCAACGACCTTGAAAAGTTTACAATGGCTACTTCGCAAAGCTTCAAGTATAAATAGAAGGTTGAAGCAGATATTCAAACTTGGTGAATCACCTCGAATTTCTTTAAGAGCTGAAACTCTGTGCAATTACTCCAACTTCAAGAAATTCTAAACTTAAGCAATCAGCAAACAACCATTTTAAATCTGTTTATAATAGAGAGAAATACTTAGATTTAACATTGTAAGGATTCAACAATTTATAAGTTGAATTCAGTTCGATTTCATTTTCAAATCTGAGTGTCAGTTTGGGAAGGTTACCCAAACTGAGTTGAGTGGTAGTTAGAAAGGTACTTTCTGTAAAATTGTGTCTACCCATTGTAAAGGCTGCTCAGCCTAAGTAAGGAACGAATACTAGTGGATTAAAGCTCGGAAAAGGTATCCAGGTACTAGAGGTAGTCTCAGGGCCGAACCATGATAAAATTCAGGTTATGAAGTTCTGAACTTGTGCTTTTAGCTTTTAGTGTACCCTACTCATTCATCATTTTATCTCTGCTTAGTGAAGCTGAGTAGAGTACTCATCAAGTGATTGTAGATAAATTATACTAGCGAAGCTGAGCGGTTTATAAAGCTTTTATATCAACTCAGCACGCATATAAAAACTTAACTTGGTGAAACAAAATTTTATAAATCCTAAAAAGTAACCAAGAAACGCATTCAGCTCCCCCCCCTCTACAGTTGTTTAGAAGTTGTCTAAGGACCAATAAGTGGTATCAGAGCCATTATTCAATTTATTGACTAATCATCTTTGAGTCAAGATCCCTAAATGGCTTACAACAACTATAGCTCTGGCTTAGGTCAGGCAGTTTTCTTGAGAGAGGGAATGTCTGTTACCAGACCACCTCTTTTTTATGGTAATCATTTCATGTTATGGAAAAATTGCATGAAAAAATTCATCAAGTCGCAAAGCATGCAGGCTTGGCTCGCTATCGAGCTTGGCCCCAGAGTTCCCACTATTGTGAGGTACAGAATTCGTGTCCCAGTTGATCCAGCAGACTAAGATGATGCTGATCTAAGGCTTCTCAAAGAGAATGCCACAACTACTAACTACTTACACTATGTGCTAGATCTTACTAAGTTTAATAGGGTTTCAAGATGTGAGATAGCATAGGAAATCTAGAAAAAGCTAGAGATTACCTACGAAGGAATGGACAAGGTCAAAGAGTCAAAGATCAATCTCATGCTAAGGGAGTATGAGATGTTCTCAATGGGTACCAATGAGGGTATTCAAAGCATGAATACCAGGTTCATTAACATCGTTAATGAATTGAAGAGATTGGGAAAGGAGTTTAGTGAAGAGGAGCTCATCAAGAAGATTTCGTGCACTCTTACTCTAAAGTGGGATTCCAAGAAGAGCACTATTGAGGAGGCTCATGATCTGAAGACCTACAGCTACGATGAGCTGATAGGCACCTTGCTGACTCATGAGATGTCTCTGAGGAAGTATTTTGATGAATCCAAAAGGAGTTGAGGCAAGGAAAGAGAGGGCAAGGCCATTGTCCTGAAAGCTTATTCATCTGATGAGTCCACCAACTGCGACTCTGATGAGCAAATGGACCTTCTGACTAAGTTTTTCAAACGCTTCATGAAGAAGGATGGGAAGTTCAACAAGAAGAAGTTTCTCGGTAAAATCAAGTCAACTCAGCACCAGCGTGAAGCTGAGGAAGGACCCAAGAAGGATCATAGCAAAGATATCAAATGCTTTGGCTATAGAGAGAAAGGCCATATCCAATCCAACTATCCTAAGGCGAAGAAGGACAAATTCAATAAGAGTTTCAACAAGAAGAATGAGGCACTTGCTGCCACTTGGAGCGATCCAGAAGAATCCTCATCATCTGATGAGGAAGTAATTGATTCTACCAACCTCTGTCTTATGGCTATCGAGAATCAAAGCGGCGAAGGCTCAGCATCTACCTCTGGTAGAGTTCAATCCGCTGCTAGCTCTGAAGCTGAGGGTAATAAGGGAAAGGCTCCCAAAGCTAAGGTACATTCTGAAATTCCCTTATCTATGGAAGAATTCACCAAGGCTCTCTTTGATGTTATGAAACTGACTAACAAGTCGATGAAGAACATCGAAGAGCTAGTGAGGAGAAGTGAAGATTTGGAAGACACTGTTGCTTCCTTATCTCTTGATATCCGCTTTCTTTAATAAAAAGGTGAGTATCAAGATTGTTCAAATAGCAAGCTCACTAAGCAATTAGATGAGTTAACTACTGAGGTAACAACTTTGAAGAAGAAGCAGGATCCTCCTCCAACCAACAATCAACCTCTGAATAACCAAACTTGCAATTCTATGAGGAAGAATTCCTCTAAAAAGAAGAAAGCGAGCTAGCCCAAAGCATAAATGGCATGTGGTTTTTATGGAAAAGCTGGACATGCCACAGTTATGTGTAGGCATAAAAATGGTTATTATGACGAGTATGACTGGTCAAACTTAAGCACTACTAATAAGGGAGGACCTAGCTCGAAAGCATGGGTACCTAAGAAAATGTAACTATTTTGTAGGTGAGCCTTAGATATGCTGATGACTCTAGAATGTGGTATGTGGATAGCGGATGCTCAAGGCATATGACAGGAGATGAAAGCCAGTTCATCTCATTGTCATGCAAAAGAAATGGAAGTGTTAGTTTTGGAGATAACCAGAAAGGCAAGATTGTGGGCTGTGGCACTGTCGGTATCTCTCCTTCAATCGAAGAGGTTTCTCTGGTCAAAGGTCTGAAGTTCAACTTGCTTAGTGTAGCCCAGCTTTGTGACAAAGGTAGAAAGTTCACATTTGACTCAGCAGGATATATAAATATGAACATTATGTCCAAACTAGCCAAAAAAATAATTAGTTAAGGGGTTACCTAGCATCAGCTTTGAAAAGGATAAACTATGCTTAGCCTTCTAACTGGGTAAGTAAGTTAAGAAATCTTTTAAGTCAAGTAATCACGTGGTAACTAAGCGACCGTTGGAGGTCCTCCACCTGGATCTTTTCGGCCCAATTCAGCCAATGAGCAGGGGTGGTAAGAGATTTTCTTTGGTGGTTGTGGATGACTTCATGAGATTCACTTGGGTAGTCTTGCTAAGTAGCAAAGATGACATATATGAATCTTTTGTCAAGCTCGGTAACCGGATAATGAATGAAATAAGAACTAAAATCAGTAGAATCTGAAGTGAACATGGATGTGAATTCGAGAATTTCCATTTCGAAGAATTCTGTTCAGCGCATGGTATTGACCACAACTTCTCTTCTCCCTATATGCCTTAACAAAATGGGGTTAATAGAACCATAGTTTAGATGGCTCGATCCATGCTGAGTGATAATAATCTACCAAAGTTCTTTTGGGGAGAAGCTTTTAACATAGCCTATTATATCTTGAATCTGGTTTTAATTCGCCCAGTTCTTGAGAAGAAACCCTATGAACTTTGCCGAGGGCGTAAGCCTAAGATTGGTCATCTCAAATCATTTGGATGTAGGTTCTTTATTCTTAACACCAAGTAGCCCTTAGGTAAGTTTGATCCTAAGTCTAATGAAGGTATCTTTCTAGGATACTCAACTAATAGCAGGGCATATAGAATATATGTCAAAAGAACCAGCCTATTAGAGGAGTCTATGCAAGTAGATTTCGATGAAAATAATAATGCAGATAGATGTCCATCTGATGAAGATGAAGGAGTACCCCAGCAAGGAAATCTACTTAGTATGCCACTCTATGTGCTACCCAACCCAGCACAAGAACCTAAAGCTGAGGAAGCCAAAGATGATGAGGATCTTTCTATCAACTACAATGATAGCGAAGATCAACCTCCACCTTAGCATCCCGTTATCGATCCTCTAGTAGTTGATCCAAGTCTTCCAAGAGAGATTAGAGTTCATCGTAACCATCTGCTACACAGCATAGTTGATGATGTTCATAATCCAATGATGACATGAGGTCAGCTAAGTAGGATTATGAGTCATCCAACCATCACTTCATTGATCGAACCCAAGAAGTTTGAAGATGCAGAAGGAGATGATTATTGGATGATTGTAATGCAAGAGGAGCTGGATCAGTTCAAGCGCAATGATGTTTGGGATCTAGTTCCTAAGCCGATAGGAAAATCAATCATTAGAATGAAATGGGTTTTCAAGAACAAGCTAGATGAAGATGGCTTTGTTGTCAGGATCAAAGCTAGGCTTGTTGCACAAGGCTACAATCAGCAAGAACGAATCGATTATGATGAGACTTACGCTCTCGTAGCCCAGCTTGAAGCAATTTGAATCCTGTGTGCTTTCGCTTCTCATATGAACTTCAAATTTTTTTCAAGTGGATGTTAAGAGCGCATTCCTAAATGGATTCATTCAAGAAGAAGTCTATGTTTACCACCCTCCAGGCTTTGAGGATCCAAAAAATCATGAGCATGTCTTCAAATTGAAGAAAGCTCTCTATAGATTGAAGCAAGCTCCTAGGTATGAGAGGCTGACCAATTTCTTGATCAGCAAAGGCTATGAAAGAGGAAAAGTAGATACGACTCTATTTATCAGGTGAAGGAAGGAAGATGTGTTGCTAGTCCAAATATATGTTGATGATATCATATTTGGAGCAGCTGATGAGAAACTATGCAAGGAGTTCAGCAAGAAGATGAAGAGCGAGTTCCAAATGTCTATGATGGGAGAGCTCAATTTCTTTCTTTATCTTCAAATTAAGCAGACTGAAGATGGAATTTTCATCAGTCAGGTTAAGTATGCTAGAGAAGTCCTGAAGAACTTTAACATAGAACATTCGAAGCCAATGCCCACTCCCATGGCCATTGATACTGTCCTGAGTAAAGATGAAGTTGGAAAACCTGTAGAAAGCAAGTTCTATAATGAATCATTAGGTTTCTTCTTTCTCTCAAACGCTACTAGGCCAGACATACAGTATGATATATGCTACTATGCTCGTTATCAAGCTGACCCTAGAGAATCTCATTTAGCAATTGTTAAGATGATTCTCAAGTACTTACAAGGCTCAATTGAAGCAGGTCTATGGTATTCCAACAACTCAGATTTCACTCTTAGGGGATTCACATATGCTGATTATAGTAGAGACAAACTCCATAGGAAAAGTAAAACAGGAGGATGTCATTTCCTTGGGGAGTGTCTTGTCTAATGGTATATTAAGAAGCAAACTTCTGTTACACTGAGTACAGCTGAAGCTGAGTACATTGTAGCAAGTAGTTGTGTAGCACAACTGCTATGGATTAAGCATCAACTAAAAGATTATGGTATAAAGTCAAATTGTCTCGAAGTTATGTGTGATAACAAGAGTGTAATTGACCAATCCAAAAATCCAGTTCAGCATGGTAGGATGAAGCATGTCAACATTAGACATCACTTCATTAGGGATCATGTGCTATGAGAAGATGTCAAGCTAGAGTATGTTCCTTCAAAGGAATAGCACACTGACATTTTCACCAAGCCAATGCCAAATGAGCAATTATGTGTTCTAAGGAAGTTAGTTGGTATGGCTACTCCATGTTGAAGAAGAAGAAGGAAGTTGAAATTCTCAAAATATTGGCTAAGTGTTGGATATCAAGCCTTGAGAAGACACGTGGATAACACTGTTAGTATTTTAAAGTAACGGTGTAAGAAACAGTTTCGCGATTAAATTCAAGGTCTACATTTTCAAAAAGACGTGTGTTTGAAGAGGAACCATCTTTATCAAAACTCACTGTTTTACTGAGGCAGTTAATCTTATGCACATCTCAGCATTCATTTTCATCTTGAGCTATGGCAAAGCCATGTGCCCCTCAAAGTTGAGCTTGTCTATAAAAGCTAAACAATTGAAGAGAGAAGGTTACTTGCTTTCTGTGATTTTGAATTCAAAGCATTTGAACCCTAATTTCTCTTCTCTTTCAAACCTTTTCAATCCTCTCAAATGGTGATTACCAGAACCACTTTCAGACTTAAGAGCACCACATCAATGAAGATTGTAGTAAATGCTAAAGGGAAGATCAAGAAATTGACTCTGCAAGAAGGAACCATATTCACTAAGGGGGAGTGGGCGGACAACCTTGATTTCTATCCCGTTTATGAAGTGGACTATGAAGCGTTATTAAGGAATAGAATAATGCATAGAATAATCAAGCAACAACACCTTAGTACTTTTCTGAAGATGGAAGTCCTGCTATCACAAGACTCATCAGAGCCTTTTACTCAAACACTCTACACCATTCAAAGGTTTGATGATGTTTTGATGATGGATTTTGGTGGTAAATACACTCTCATTTATGCGAGATTGATTGGGAGCATGCTCGATATGCCTAACAGGGGCACTTCGCTTCATAAAATCGGTAATGAAGACACCATAATCATTCTAGAATATTGGGAGCTCCCTACGAACTATGTATCAAGGGAGATAGCAGCAAGCCGTATGAGCTAGATCGCGAGAATGTACCACAAGCTGGTGGTGAAGTTGCTGCTACCAAAAGATGGTCTGTGACTGGCTGCACCTGCTTTGAGAGGTGTAGTCTACCATATGGTAGAGGGTAAGAGGCTAAACTGGCCAGTGGTGATTTTTTACCATTTGACCAAGCTGACTACTGTCTATCATTATGGTTACCTCATAATCAAACTTATGAGGGTAGTGAAATTGGACATCACTTAGTTTTTGGGGGAGTCCAGTGATACAGTTTTACCAGTGAAGAAGCGATTCGAAATGGTTCACTTCAGCAAACTGGTTTACAACCAGGTACATACTAATACAATAAAGCACAACAAAAGCGTAAGCTAAAGTGTGTACCAACATTAGTACCTGTGGACATCCTGAAGGAGGATGAAGATGGCTTCATGGTGGATTTTGATGATAGTGATAACTTAGACAAAGCCACCATATCCAGCATCCTAGAGAAAGTCACCGCCACTGCCTCCTCTCCCAAGTAGAAGGCTGCTTCCTCCAAGACTAGGGGAAAAACCCTGCAAAATCCAAAGTCGATGAGGCCCCTGCTTAGCCCTAATGTTAAAGGAGGCAGATGAAGGCCAAGACCCACACCCAAAGAGAAGTGGAGGCTAAGATTCAAGCTGAGCAGCAAGCGGAGGAACTAGAAGATGTGGTTCCGGCTGATGAGTCCCTGCGGGCCAAACAAAGCGTAAAATGGTTCTTTCTAAGGAATCAAAGGAGTAGGGTGAGGCCAAGAAGTGTAGAGAAGATGACACTCTGAGTCCTAACGCTGTTGCTGAAGTTTAAGAAGCATTTACCAAAGTAAAGGGCACTCAACGCAAGCGTTTTGCCACCAACAGGCCCTTGCAACATAATGTACAGGTGGTGAGCAACGAGGAGGATGTTGGAGACACACTCTCCCTAATTCTTGAGTAGTCTGATCCCCAGGAACACAACATCTCCACACCCTCTTTCACTCATGTTGAGCAGTCCTCTACTCAGCATGAGCAACCTCAAGCTAACCCATCCTTGGGTCAAACAGCTAACCAAGAGGTTCCTCAAAGTCCTTCCCCCTCTTCTTCTATAAATCCTCAAATCTCAACCTCTCCTATAAATCCTTCAATTCCCCCAGTTTCTACTCTTGTAGATACTGAAAACCAAACTATAAATTCTCCTCCTCCTTCCAATTATGTACATTCTCCTATTCATATTCGATCCTCTCCTGTTAATACCCAAAACTCTCCTATTCATATTTCTTCACCCACAAAAAGTCATGATTCTTTTCTCCTCATTCTTCACCTGTAAATAATCCTTCTACCCACTCTTGCCCTGTACAAACTCAAACCCAAACCATTCCTTATACATCCCTAGTACCTTCTATTCTGCTCAAACAAACCACCCCCTACTTCTTCAATTGTAAATTCTTCTACAGCATCCTCTTCTTCAAACCCATCCTCTACCCCCTTAATCCCTTTGGTTAAGGAAGTTCCCAATGCTAAGAACTACGCTTAGCAGGGAAACGTAAGTGGTCAAAATGTTGAGGAAAATTTTATAGCCCGTGAAGTAACTGAACCTAGCAGAGAGCCTATCCACGAGGATTTGGCTGATTCATCTTTCTTAGCAGAAATCAGAGAGTTAGCTAGGAAGAAATTCCCTGCACTCAAGATAACTGCTGAGTTAGATGGAGCAGTAAGAAAAATGCTACTTGCTCATGAATTGACAGACTTATCCTTTAGACCTAAGGTAAAGTTACCTGAGTTTGAGTAGCACACAAGTGTGCCCAGCTAATTTATCTACTTCGAGGAGTTTGAGAGGATCTAGGGTAGCTTTTTAGCTATTTGAAATCATTTAGAAAAAGTGAGTGCCAAAAGTTTGGTGGATAAGATGGCTCTAATTCTCACTAGGTTGACGGATTCTGCAGCCCAACTTGAGATAGTAATCATTGCTATCTCCACGTCTACTGCAAGGGCTAATACTATTACAGAAAAGATCAAGGGTAGCATAGATGTTGCTACTGAGCAGCTGAGTCTCTTGAGTACCAATATGGCAACTCAAGTGACACAGATCCACAAGCTGGGTGAGGAGCAGGCCAAAATAAAGAGGCTGACCGATCACAAGATCGAGAATGTCTTCAAAGAGGTAGAAATACCAAAGGACATTGGCCACAGCATCGCTAAGTTGGTTGAGTCTCAGTCAAAGTTCTTGTTGCACCATGACAACAAATAAGATGAAATTGTGAAGCTGTTGAAGGATATTTTGACCAAGATGGATAAGGCCCTTGTCGTTAACCTTGACTCTCTCCACACAAAATTGAACACCATCTAGTGAGAAGTCAATGAGCATACAATAGAAAAAGTCTCCTCCGTGAAGAAGTTCCTTATCTCTACCATGGGGAAGATTTTTCTAGACATGCCAACTACAAGCTTGCCTGCTACAGATTCTTTGTACCTTGAGATAGGTATGATTATTCACACCAAGCTGAATGTAATCAAGTCAAAAGTAGAAGACCTGTAGAAGAATGTTGGAACTCTATTGAAGATAGGAAAATTGGATGCAAAGAATATTGATTATACTACAAAGTGTATTTCATCTATTGGACCCAAAACCCTTCTTCAATGCTTTCAATAGTTTACTTGTCAAGGCATTGACTAGGTTACGCACCTCTCCATACGTCAACATCTTCTTCTCAGTGAGCTTAATGACTAAGAATTCCTTACTTCAAAGGGCAAAGAGCAATTGGAGTAAGAGATTTCCCCGTAAATCATCAGCCAAGAAGAGAACTTCCAAGCTACCCTCGATGCCTTTAACCTCTTCCTTAATCAAATTGTCCAATGTTAGATAGTAAAGGGGGAGAAGGTAGCTGAAGATGCTCTTTGAATGGCGAATCTCAACAAGGGATCTCTTCCAAGGCAACTGCTTCATCACAAACCTCCTCAGCAACAACATCCCAAGACTAATCAAGATAAGACTTCTAGATCTTCCTCTACAGCGCATAGAAAATAGTACATGTCATGTACTTTGTAGTTTTAGAACTTGTAATAGGACTTAACTAAGTAATCTTAGTTCAGAACATAAATAATGTACTAACTAAGTCAATTTTGAAATCAATAAAAATTTAAAGTTCCTACCTCAAGTTAACATTTTCTTAACTTTATACATGCTGTATGAATGTTTTTACTGTGTATTGAAAATATTATGCAGGAACTCATACAAGATACCAACCTTGAAGAAAAGCTGAAGTAAGACAAAGTCCCAAAGTGAAGAAAAATCCTCTAAGTATGGGGGAGCTGAGGAGCTACTTGAAGAAGACTCACTCAGTATGGGGGAGTTCAAGCTGACTAAGGAAAGTCACTCAGCACAAGGAAGTCTTACATCGCTTTCCAGGTACTCTTGATATCTCTAAACTACTTATTCAATTAAATTCTTCTACTACCTAGTTTATTATCTGTCCAAAATGTGGAAGATTGTAGAACCCAAGTTAATAGTACCTCACAGTACTTTAATGTTTTAGAAATAGGAAACTGACTAGGATAGTGAAATTAATTGAGCACTAAGTATACTCTTAATTAATAAAGCTGACTTGAGTTGTGTAAGGGAAAACAACATAGTTTGCTATGTAATTAATTAAGTTACAGCTTAGTGCAAGAAAAGCTGAGTTTGTGCAGAGTACTATGTAGTTTAGAAGTATATCTACTCAACTGTGCTGAGTTAGCTTTTATTTATTAAAAGTTAATTTCCTTGACACTTAGAGAATTAAATGACACATGTGCTACTAACAATTTCTGTGAGATACGGAATATTCTTTAGTTTCTTTTCAAGTTAAAAAGTGCTGAAATTAAAGAAGATTTCTAGTGGTCCTCACAAGACAAAAGGTGTCAGTATAGAATGTCAGGATTCCCTCACTATAGTCCAAGGCAAAAGGAATTTCTGACATGTGTCGTTTCTTAGTGTCTTCGCACGACTCTGCCATCATCAGCAATGTCAACCAATCTGGAGATTCCATGTTACATTCTTGCACGCCTCTCTCAAACCGAATTGCTTGAAGATAAACGAGATTTTATCAACGAAATTTTATCGTGCCTCAACGTTCAAATTTCTATCTCTAAATGTCCTGAAATCTGTCTCCAACTGAAAGATTCAAAAGATATGAAGAGAAGAGAAATTAAAGATCAGCGACCTCGAAAAGTTTGCAATGGCTACTTCCCAAAGCTTCAATTATAAATAAAAGACTGAAGCAGACGTTCAAAATTGGTGAATCACCTCAAATTTCTTTAAGAGCTGAAACTCTACGCAATTACTCCCAACTTCAAGAAATTCCAAACTCAAGCAATCAGCAAACAACCATTTTAAATATGTTTGTGATAGAGAGAAATACTTAGATTTAACATTGTAAGGATTCAACATTTTATAAGTAGAATTTAGTTCGCTTTCATTTTCAAATCTGAGTGTTAGTTTGGGAAGGGTACCCAAACCGAGTTGAGTGGTAGTTAGAAAGGAAGGTACTTTCTGTAAAATTGTGTCTACCCACTGTAAAGGCTGCTACGCCTAAGTAAGAAATGAACACTAGTGTATTAAAGATCGGAGAAGGTATCCAGAGACTGGAGGTAGGCTCGGGGTTGAACCAGGATAAAATTCAGGTGTTGAAGTTCTGAACTTGTACTTTTAGCTTTTACTTTATCCTGCTCTTTCATCATTTTATCTCCGTTTAGTGGTTTGCTTGAAAAACCAATCTGAAGTTGAGTAGAGTACTCAGTAAGTGATTGTAGATAAACTGTGCTAGCGAAGTTGAGTAGTTTATAAAAGCTTTTATATCAACTCAGCATGCATACTCAAAAGGAATATAAAAACTTAACTTGGTGAAACAAAATTGTATAAATCCTAAAAAGTAACCAAGAAAAGCATTCACCCCCCTCCCTCTGCTATTGTTTACAAGCTGTCTAAGGACCAACACACGTGGCTTCTTCTGTTTCACTTGTTAATCCTTCATGTATTCCACAAACGTCACATGAGTGTCCTGCATAATACTGATTTTTTCTGGCGGAGAAACATTTTTATCTATTTGTCTAAGTGGGGGATGTTTAGTGTTAGGAATTGTTCTTCATATGCATATAATGTTTCTTGCATTGCTGGATCCACAGGGACTTCTTGTTTGGAATGAGATATTACTAACCAATAATCAGATTTGTAATTCATTTTTACAAATCTTGACATATTTTGTAATTGTTTTATTATTCAAGAAAAAAGTGTTTGATTCCATAATTACCTTTCTTCTTTTGTTGTAGGTATTTTTGTTGGTTCTATTTCAGGATATGATCCATTAGCTATTCCCATTTGAATGTATGCATAAGATGGTGTTAACTCTTGCCCTTCGTTTGAAAATATAGGAATGCTGCTAAAAAATTGGAGAAAGATCATCCTCTCCTTTGCATATTTCTTGAAATATTGAGATACCGATTTTCTAAATTTGTTTGGAAAATACATCAAAATTTCTAATTTGTTTAGATATATAGTATCTAATAAACGATGAGTGATTAATTCATATGTATCACAAGGATCAGCTTCTAGTAATGCCACCATTTTTATTTTCATTTGTACTTTTATTGTTGGGTACATACTTTTATTTTTATCAATATTTCCGTAATTTTGGATTAGTTGAGACCATTTGTAATACTTTGTTAATGAAGTTCCCCTCATTTCTTGTATTTCTGATGTTGTTTTAATTTGGGCTATTATTGGAATTCGGCCCAAAACGATTTTTGTGGCAAGTTGTATATTAGAGATTATTTTTTCTTTGTGTGTTCCATAAGTAGTACGGGTTTCTTCTAGGGTTGCTTTTAATGCTTCTAAAGATGGATATTTTTTGTGTATAATACCATATTTTCCTTGAATGAATATTGGTGCTTTGGCCCATTCATCGTAGATTCCTCTGTTAAATCCGTTATGAATTACATAATAGGGCTTACTTTTGGATAACTGGGGCAATCCAGCAGTGATGTCAGCTGGAGTAATTAATACTTTGTTATCTTTATCATTTGATGACTCAAATTGACTAATGTTTCCTTTGTTAGACATTAATGCTTTAGCTACTGAAAAAGAATTTGATAATCCTTTGATTAGTGCAAGAGTACATTCAAGCTCCATTATTTATGCTTTGATTTTTTTTCTACATTTGATAATGTTTTTTCCAACTGATTATTCTTTTGCTTTAATTGATTGGAAATGACTGCTATCCTTACTCCATTCTCTGGAAATGACTGCTATGGCTGATTCCATGCTTTGATACCCAATTAGTTGTTTTAAATGATAATTCAAATGTACATAATGATAATTCAAATGTATGGTATACAATATTTCAAATGATAGATAATAACTTAACATAAATAATACTAGCAATATGTAAATGGATATATGATAGAAAATAATTGTTAAACATTATAAATAGTTGTTTATAAATACCAGAACATTTTTTTATTGCAGAGAGGGATCGCCTTAGTATTGCTTGATGACTTCATTGTTTTAAATATCATCTATTTGATTGTAAAAGTTTTTCTAAATCAAACCTCTCCAAAGTTCACACTCAAAGGTTATAAACAATAAGCTTTATTATATTTTTCTGCGTGTTAAGAACAAAGGGTCTTCACTCCCTTTTATAACATAACATGTTACATATTAAATTGGTAAAAAGGAAATAAACCGGTAAATGCCAGTAACCAAAAGATAACACTGGGTAACCCTCCTTATCTTTTACTATAAAAGATACGATTTTATTCTTACAAAGGATAAGATTCCTTATCTTACATGATTACATTTTTAATCGATTATGGATGTTGGTGACATGGCTTCTTCTGTTTCACTTGTTGAACCTTCATATATTCCACAAATGTCACATGAGTGTCCTACATAATACTGACTTTTTCTAGCTAAGAAATATTTTTTACCTCTTTGTCTAAGTAGGGGATGTTTAGTGTCAGGGACTTCTTGTTTGGATTGAGATATTACTAACCAATAATTAGATTTGTAATTCATTTTTACAAATCCTAACATATTTTGTAATAGTCTTATTATTCCAAAAAAAATTGTTTGATTCCATAATTACCTTTCTTCTTTTGTTGTAGGTTTTTTTATTGGTTCTATTTCAGGATATGATCCATTGGCTATTCCCATTTGAATGTATGCATAAGATGGTGTTAACTCTTGCCCTTCGTCTGAAAATATAGGAATGCTGCTAAAAAACCATAGAAAGATCATCCTCTCTTTTGCATATATCTTGAAGTACTGAGATACCGATTTTCTAAATTTGTCTGGAAAATACTTCAAAATTTCTAATTTGTTTAGATATATAGTATCTAATAAACCATGAGTAGCTAATTCATATGTATCACAAGGATCGGCTTCTGGTAATGCCACCATTTTTTTCATTTGTGCTTTTGTTGTTGGGTATATATTTTTATTTTTGTCGATATCTCCATAACTATGGATTAGTTGAGACCATTTGTAATACTTTGTTAATGAAGTTCCCCTCATTTCTTTTATTTCTGATGTTGTTTTAATTTGGGCTATTATTGGAATTCGTCCCAAAACAGTTTATGTGTCAGGTTATTTATTAGAGATTATTTTTTCTTTGTGTGTTCCATAAGTAGTTCTAGGGCTACTTTTGATGCTTCTAAAGATAGATATTTTTTATGTATAATACCAAATTTTCCTTGAATGAATATAGGTGCTTTGGTCCATTCATCGTAGATTCCTCTGTTAAACCCATTATGAATTACATAATAGGGATTACCTTTGGATAACTGGGGTAATCTAGCAGTGATATCAGCTCGAGTAATCAATTCTTTGTTGTATTTGTCATTTGATGACTCGGATTGACTAATGCTTCCTTTGTTATACATTGATGCTTCAACTACTGAAATAGAATGTTCAGTTTCTGGATTTGATAATCCTTTTATTATGCAAGAGTTGATTCAAGCTTCGTTATTTCTGCTTTGATTTTTTCTACATTTGATAATGTTTGTTCAAACTGTTTATTCTTTTTCTTTAATTGATTGGAAATGACTTCTATGGTTTACTCCATTCTCTGGTCAAAGTGTCTGCTCCGTAGTTTTCTTCAGACTTTATTAATACAACCTGAAATTCATAATAAGATAATTCTAATTACCAACGAATTAATCTTCCTTGATAATAATGAGTATTAATTCTATTATGAATGAATGTAGTAACATATTTACAATCGGTTTTAACAATGAATGGTTTTGGGAGTAATTCTATTTTCCATTTTCGTATAGTATTTAAGAGAGCAAGTGTTTCTCTTTCATGTGTAGTATATCTTTTTTAAGTATCTGTAAATGTTCCTGATATATATTTTACTATTTTTTCTAGAGATACAAATTGCTTTGTTTTGAATAATGTTGTAAGGATAGATATAGGTTCTTCTAATAATTCTTTGCCCTTTTCTTGTTTATAGTTTTGTAAGATTTAAAAGGGTATGGCTGTCATTACATGTTGCCCAATATTCTTCACTAGCATCAGTAGAGATAACTAATAAATCTTTTTCTTTTGGGTTATATAAAGCTGGCAAATTTTGACAACTCTTTTTTAGTGCTCTTACATTCTTGGTATCTTTAGCATTCCATGACCATTTAATTTTATCTGATAATTTTTTTTGTAATTGCTTTTTGTCTATTAATTGATATGGGAATTGATTTAATAATTCTACTATATGAGGTTGTAATTTTAATTTTCCATTTGATATTGTTATTCCCAAAAAATCTATTTTCTATTTTGTAATAATAGCTTTAGGTCTAGATAGAATTATTCTTTTCTCTCTACATCTATTACCTTAATGACTGATTTTAAATGTTCTTTTTCGGTTCCTGCGGTAAATATCATAATATCATTAATATAAACTAAACATATATCTTCTAATCCTTTTAACTGTCGAGTCATAAATTCTTGAAATATTTTTGGAGCTTGTTTTAATCCTAACGGTAGACTATTATATTCATAGTGGTTATTGGGTCGAAAAGTGAAGGCTATAAAGGGTTTTGTGTTTTCATGTGATCGTAATTGCCAATAAGCTGATTTAACATCTAATGTTGAGAACCAAGTTTTTCCTGTAATATATTCATAATATAGTCTTTCCTAGGTAACCCTTTTGGTGTTCCAATAGTAGCTTCATTCATTTTTTTATAATTAATAACTATTTTTCTTTTACCTCTTTTTTCTTCGGCATTATTTTCTACAAAAAAGGCTGGTGCACTATGTGGACTATTACTAGGTCTAATTACTCCCTTTTTGAGTAGTTCTTCCATATCTTTTTCGAATTCTTTTACATCTCTTTTGGTATAAGGTATATTATTTGGATTTTTTATTTCGGCATTAGAATCTTTTAACTTGATTTCAATTAATGCATCATTGGTATTTTTTATTTCTAGTAAATCATCTGTAAATCTTTCTTCTAGTTTTTTATTTATTTCTTCTTCTAATTTATAAATTATTATTTTTAATTTTTGTTTTATATTTTCCAGCTTTGTTTTTTATGGGAAATTTCACAATTTGTTTTTCTTGATCTTTTAACTTTGGACAGGTTAATTCTATATGGAATATATACTGATAAAATGGATGATGTAGTCTTAGAAAATTATTTCCTAGGATTACTGGAACTCTTGACTCTAGATGATATAAATTTGGTATTATAAATTTCTTTCCACATATAAGAATAGTAAATTCTTCTACTCGTTCTTTTAATTCTAATTGAGTTTGATCTGCTATTCTTACTTTTATTGGTTTATTTGTTTTCTTCCAAAGATTCTTAGGTATAAAATTTCTTGATGCTATGCATAAAGATGCTCCTGTATCTATATATGCTAATAATGGTTTGGTTCCTATTATTACTTTAATATAAGTACTATTCAGATTCATATGAATCACTAAATAATTCGGATTTCTCTGATTCTTCATCAGTAGATTATAAATAATATAATTCATCATTATTATTAATATCTATTTCAATAGGTTCTAAATTTATTTCTTCTATCCAATTTAATAATTTAATAATTTTATTTTTTTCTTTCTTTTTATTCTTTTTAGGGCATTCATTTGCATAATTTCCTTCTTCTTGACATAGCCAACATTTACAGTTCTTTTTCTTTTTAGGACAATATTTTTGTTTTTTACTATAACTTTTCTTTTTAAAATATCTTCTCCTATGGTTAGGATAATAATATTTTTTAGGGACGAGTTTGTATCTTTTTTGTTTATATTTATATGGTTTATAATGTTTGGCAGGTATATATTTCCTTTTGTTATTATATGTTCTAACCCCCCCCCCCCCCCTTTGAGAGATTATAACAACCAAATTTTTGTAGTACCTCTGAAAATTTTTGACAACAATTAATGCAAAATTTATTTTCTAATAATTTATCTCTTCCGGATTCAATGCATTTTTTAATAATGTATTATTTAGTAACTTAAATTACTGATCCTAATGTTTCTGGTCTTGTTATATTTACTTGGGTTTTATATCTTTTATTGACTTCTTCATTCATTAGCCAGTGTAGTTTATTAATGAAAATGATCAATTTGTAGTAAAACACATCGTATACAACATCCAATTATGTATTATATGTGAATTTGATGAGTTTGTATGCCAATATAGAAAATACTATAATAAACTCGATTTAGCATATAAAAAGCCATTTGTAGAATTATTTATTAATAAACTACCCTGGCCAATAAATGAAGAAGTAAATAAAAGATATAAAACCCAAGTAAAGATAACAAGACCAGAAACATTAGGATCAGTAATTCAAGTAACTAAAGAATACATTATTGAAAAAATGCACTGAATCGAAAGAGATAAATTATTAGAAAATAAATTTCTCATTAATTATTGTCAAAAATTTTCAGAGGTACCACAAAAATTTGGTTGTTATAATCTCTCAAGGTGGGAAGAACATATCATAACAAAAGGAAATATATACATGCTAAACATTATAAATCATATAAATATAAACAAAAAAGACACATACCCGTCCCTAAAAATATTATGATCCTAACAATAGGAGAATATATTTTGAAAAGAAAAGTTATAGTAAAAAACAAAAATATTGTCCTGAAAAGAAAAAGAACTGGAAATGTTGGCTATGCCAAGAAGAAGGACATTATGCAAATGAATGTCCTAAAAAGAATAAAAGAAAGAAAAAATAAAATTATTAAATTGGATTGAAGAAATAAATTTAGAACCCATTGAATCAGATGTTGATAATAATGATGAATTATATTATTTACAATCTACTGATGAAGAATCAGAGGAATCAGAATTATTTAGTGATTCATATGAATCTAAATAGTACTTATATTAAAATAATAATAGAAACCAAACCAGTATTAGCATATACAGATACCCGAGCATCTTTATACATAGCATCAAGAAATTTTGTACCTAAGAATCTTTGGAAGAAAACAAATAAATCAATAAAAGCAAGAATAGCATATCAAACTCAATTAGAATTAAAAGAATGAGTGGAAGAAATTACTATTCTTGTGCGAGGAAAGAATTTTATAATACCAAATTTATATCATCTAGAGTCAGGGGTTCCAGTGATCCTAGTAAATAATTTTCTGAGACTATATCATCCATTTTGTCAGTATTTATTCTATATAGAATTAACTTGTCCAAAGTTAAAAGATCAAGACAAACAAATTGGTAAAAATTCCCACAGAAAAAACAAAATTGGAAAATATAAAACAAAAATTGAAAAAAATAATTTATAAATTAAAAGAAGAATTAGAAGAAGAAATAAATAAAAAAAACTAGAAGAAAGATTTACAGATGATTTGCTAGGAATAAAAAATACCAATGATGCTTTAATAGAAATTAAGTTAAAAGATCCTAATGAGGAAATAAAATGTCCAAATAATATACCTTACATTAAAAGAGATGTAGAAGAATTCGAAAAAGATATGGAAGAACTACTCAAAAATGGAGTAATCAGACCTAGTAATATTTAATGATATTAATATTATAATGTTCAGTATATATTAATGATATTATAATCAGACCTAGTAATATTTAATCAGACCTAGATATATGTTCAGTATATATTAATGATATTATAATATTTACCGCATGAACCAAAAAAGAACATTTAAAATCAGTCATTAAGGTAATAGATAGATGTAGAGAAAAGGAATAATTATATCTAGACTTAAAGCTATTATTGCAAAAAAGGAAATAGACTTTTTGGGATTAACAATAACAAATGGAAAATTAAAATTACAACCTCATGTAGTAGAAAAATTAAATCAATTCCCAGATCAATTAACAAACAAAAAGCAATAACAAAGACTTTTAGGCAATCTTAACTATATTAGTGATCAAGGTTTCTTAAAGAATTTAGCTTAGTTAAGAAGAGAATTACAAAGAAAATTATCAGATAAAATAAAATGGTCATGGAATGCTAAAGATGTTGAGAATGTGAGAGCACTAAAAAGGAGTTGCCAAAATTTGTCAGCTCTATATAACCCAAAAGAAAAAGATTTATTAATTATCTCTACTGATGCTAGTGGAGAATATTGGGCAGTAGTAATAACAACCATACCTTTTGAAATCTTACAAACCTGTAAATAATAAAAGTGTAAAGAATTAATTGAAGAACCTATATCTATCCTTACAACATTATTCAAAACAAAGCAATTTGTATCTCTAGAAAAAATAACAAACTATCTATCAGGAACATTTACAGATACTCAAAAAAGATATACTACACATGAAAGAGAAACACTTGCTCTTTTAAATGCTGTACGAAAATGAAAAATAGAATTACTCTCAAAACCATTCATTGTTAAAACCGATAGTAAACATGTTACTTCATTCATTCGTAATAGGAATTAATACTCATTATAATCAAGGAAGGTTAATTCGTTGGCAATTAGAATTATCTTATTATGAATTTCAGGTTGTATTAATAAAGTCCAAAGAAAACTACGGAGCGGACACTTTGACCAGAGAATGGAGTCATCCATGGCAGTCATTTCCAATCAATTAAAGCAAAAGAATAATCAGTTGGATCAACCATTATCAACTATAGAAAAAATCAAAGCAGATATAATGGAGCTTGAATCTACTCTTACACTAATCAAAGGATTATCAAATCCAAAAATTGAACATTCTATTTCAGTAGCTGAAGCATCAATGTCTAACAAAGGAAGCATTAGTCAATCTGAGTCATCAAATGACAAACATAACAAAGTATTAATTACTCCAGCTGATATCATTGCTGGATTGCCCCAGTTATCCAAAAGTAGGACCTATTATGTAATTCATAATGGGTTTAACAGAGGAATCTACGATGAATAGGCCAAAGTAGCAATATTCATTCAAGGAAAATTTGGTATTATTCATAAAAAATATCCATCTTTAGAAGTAGCAAAAGTAGCCCTAGAAGAAACCAGTACTACTTATGGGACACACAAAGAAAAAATTATCTCTAATAAACAACCTGATACAAAAACCATTTTGGGCCGAATTCCATTAATATCACAAATTAAAACAGGATCAGAAATAAAAGAAATGAGGGGAATTTCATTAACAAAGTATTACAAATGGTCTCAACTAATCCAAAATTATGGATATATCGACAAAAATAAAAATATGTACCCAATAACAAAATCACAAATGAAAATAAAAATGGTGGAATTACTAGAAGCCGATCCTTGTGATACATATGAATTAGCCACTCATGGTTTATTAGATACTATATATCTAAACAAATTAGAAATTTTGAAGTATTTTCCAGAAAAATTTAGAAAATTGGTATCTCAGTACTTTAAGAAATATTCAAGGGAGAGGATTATCTTTCTCCGGTTTTTTTAGCATCATTCATATATTTTTAGACGAAGGGCAAGAGTTAACACCATCTTATGCATACATTCAAATGGGAATAGTCAATGGATCATATCCTAAATACCTACGACAAAAGAAGAAAGGTAATTTTGGAATCAAAAACTTTTTTCTGGAATAAGACAATTACAAAATATGTCAGGATTTGTAAAAAGGAATTACAAATATGATTATTGGTTAGTAATATCTCGTTCCAAACAAGAAGTCCCTATGGATCCAGCAATGCAAGAAACACTGTATGCATACGAAAAATAATTCCTGACACTAAACACCCCCCACTTAGACAAAGAGATAAAAATATTTCTCTGCCAGAAAAATTAGTATTATGTAGGACACTCATGTGACGTTTGTGGAATACATGAATGATCAACAAGTGAAATAGAAGAAGCCATGTCACCAACATCCATAATCGATTAAAAATTATAGAACCCAAGTTAACAGTACTTAAACGTTTTGGAAATAACAAACTGAATAGGCTAGTGAATTTAATTGAGTACTAAGTAGACTCTTAGATAATTAAGCTGACTTGAGTTTTGTTTAAGGAAAAACAACTTAGTTTTTTTGAGTCATTAATTAAGTTATGACTTAGTTTAAGAAAAGCTAAGTTGTGCTGAGTACTACGTAGTTTAAGTAAATATCTACCCAGCATGTACTGAGTCCAGCTTTTATTAATTAAAAGCAATTTCCTTTGACACTTTGAGAATTGAATGACACACATGCATTTAACGTATTCTGTGAGAGATAGAATATCCTTTAGATGTTTTTCAGGTCAAAAAGCGCTAAAATTAAAGAAGATTTCAAGTGGTCCCCACAAGACAAAAGGTGTCAGTGCGGAATGTCGAGAATCCTTCATAAAAGTCAAAGACAAAAGGAATTCTCTATCATGCGTCGTTTCTCAGTGTCTCCGCATGACTCTGCCAACGTCAACAATGTCAACCAATCTGAAGATTCTACATTGCATTCTCGCTCACCTCTCTCAAACCGAATTGATTAAAGACAAACGAGATTTTGTCAATGGAATTGTATCGTGCCTCAATGTTCAACTTTCTATCTCTAAACGTCCTGATCTGTCTCTAACGGGAAGATTCGAAAGGTATGAAGATAAGAGAAATTGAAGATCAGCGAGCCCGAAAAGTTTGCAACGGCTCTTCCCAAAGCTTCTAATTTAAATAGAAGACAAAAGTAGATGTTCAAACTTGGTGAATCACCTTGAATTTCTTAAGAGCTAAATCATTGCAAAAATTTTTCTAGCTTCCAAGAAATTCCATTTCAAGCAATCAGCAAAAAATCCATTTTTACATCTGTTTGTAATGAGAGAATAACTTAGTAGATTAACATTGTAAGGATTCAACAGTTTATAAGTTGAATCCAGTTCGTAATTCTTATTCATCTTTGAGTGACAGTTTGGGAAGGGTACCTAAACTATGTTGAGTAGTGGTTAGAAAGAAAGGTAATTTCTGTAAAATTGTTCTACCCGTTGTAAAGGCTGCTCCGCCTAAGTAAGGAAAGATCAACTAGTGGATTTAAGCTCGGAGAGGGTATCCGGGGACTAGAGGTAGGCTCGGAGCTGAACCAGGATAAAACCGGGTGTTAACATTCTTACTTTTCTTATCTAGTCTTTATCATCCAACATTCTTTCTATTCTAAATCGTTTTCGCTTGAAAAATCAGTTCGTGCTGAGTAGGAACTCAGCAAGGAATTGAAGATAAATTGTTCAGCTCAGTTGAACAGTTTGTAACCTTTAAAGCACTCAGCATCGCATAACTCAGTACGTCTTTAAAACTTAACTTGGTTCAAATCTCTTTATAAAACTTAAAAGTAACCAAGAATAGCATTCATCACCCCCCCCCCCCCCCACTGCCGCTGTCGTTTATAAGTCGTATAAGGACGAACAAAAATGTAATCCTGTAAGATAAGGAATCTTATCCTTTGTAAGAATAAAATCCTATCTTTTATAGTAAAAGATAAGGAGGGTATCCCTGTGTTATCTTTTGGTTACTGGTATTTGCCGGTTCCTTTCCTTTTTACTTGTTTAATATGTAATCTGTTATGTTATAAAAGAGAGTGAAGACCTTTTGTTCTTCACACGTAGATAAATATAATAAAGCTTATTGTTTATAACTTTTGAGTGTGAACTCTCAAGATGTTTGATTTAGAAAAAATTTTACAATCAAATAGACGATATTTAAAACAACGAAGTCATCAAGCAATACTGAGGCGATCCCTCTCTACAATCAAAAAACGTATTTTTAAACAACTATTTATAATGTTTAACAACTATTTTCTATCATATAACCATTTATATATTGCTAGTATTATTTATGTTAAGTTATTATCTATCATTTGAAGTATTATATACTGTATATTTGAATTATCATTTAAAACAACTAATTTGGTATGAGTTAGAGTAATCTCTTATTTTAATTCTTCCTCCTCTTATTCCACGACCAACCTTCCATATATAGATAACATAATGTGGTAACTACTATTATACCCCTTTAATCAAGGTAGTACTTACCACCACGCTCTACACTTCTTTCCCACATTTTATCATTTATGCCTCCATATATCGTAAATTAATAACTTTAACATTTAATCACAACTTTATTTTGACTGTTATATTATGATTATCATGCACTTTTATAATTACATATGTGACACTAAAATGATTAATCTAAATCGAACAAAAAATTATTTATAAAGGGGGCAGCAACTAGAAAGAAGGGAGGGAGCACATTAATTGTTGGAAGCTGGTATTCATACTATTATGCGTTCAAATTTGCTGTTCTTATGGGGTCAGACAGCTATTAATATTCGAAAAACATATAAAAGCAGCTGTATTAATTGTCATTTACGTATTTCAATTATTTTTATTAAGCATTTAATTTGTCGGCGGTGTTTTAATAATACACACCTCATGCATGCAATTATTTTAGTATCATCATCATCATCATCATCATTTATATTCATATAGTTTCACATTTATATTCTAAAAGTTTGTAAATTTGGCTTTTTTTTTTAATTTACAAAACATATAATTTGAAACGAGCTAAAATTCCAAAATACAATTAAAAACACATGTTTGTTCAAAGAAAGATACATTCATATGATTTATGGAAACATGAGTAGAATCATAAAAATAATTGAATAATTTATGGAAACAGGAGTAGAATCATAAAAATAATATATGAATAAGTATCACAAATCTTAAAAAATATGTAAATTGAGTGTTAAAGAGTCAGAATGTTATCAAGCTCCCATAAGGATGATGAGATTTGTAAGAAATAAATAGGTTAGAAAGGTTTGGTCGGAGATTTGACGAATCTGATGGTAAATTTAGTTACTGCGGAGGTGGTATAACCGCTATGGACCCTTGCACAAGTCATGGGCAAATGTCCTTTTGGTTGGCCTTTAGGATTTAGCTAGGATTTTTTTTAAAAATTTGTTTCATTAGACTTATAATAATAACACTGAAAAATCACATTTCACTTGATTTCCACCCGAATGTGTGGATCCATTTATCCAGAACTTACTGAACGGCCCTTGCTATCAATACTCGTTCAATTTTTCGTTTAATTGACACTATATATTTAATTATTTTTATTGTGTTATATAAATTACACTATGCTAGCTTTGCCTAAACCTTAAAAAAGATATATCATAAATTATGAAATTTTATATTTATCTAATATATTGAAGCAAATCTTGATTTGATTAAGAAGTTGTTGGTTAGTTAAATACATATTTTTATTATCACTGCATATTTAGTTTTCTTTATTGTGCAATATAAATTGCACTATGCTAGCTTTGTCTAAACTTAAATTGCAATATAAATTTATATAATAAAGTAAAGGAAATCTTGATTTGATTAAGAAGTTGTTGGTTAGTTAGTAGACATATATATTAATATTGATATTGTTAGTATAGTAAATTGGTCGATATGAGATATATCATATTTTAGAATTTTGGATTCGGACCGATCTTGTAAGATCATTTCCAAGACGCGACCATGAGTTTGGAATCATAAAATATTTATTTGTACTAAACAAAAGCAATACTAATTGATTTTATACCAATGTGTCAAAATCTTAATTACGTTTTTCTAATAAATCTTTTATATATATATT